>CAJPEX010003634.1:0-27444 GCA_905338405.1 Notodromas monacha
AGATATGTTCGACGATGCTTTGCGAGATTTGCAGGATGATACATTTTTGGTGGTTTCCGGAAGAAGTGTGCGCATCAACGGCGGGATGGCTGATTTTGATTAGATTTTTTCCGGGAATTCGTCTGCTCTTCCTTTATTTTCGCAACATTTTTGTTATCAATTCTTTTTTTTATGAGAAAGGAGAAGGAAGGATATTCCAATTGCCTTCAGAAATGCGGGTTTTCTCGTTCAAGCGTCGAATTTCAGAGCTTCCACAGAGGTTCTTCCGATTTTCCATGTTTTTATTTCATTTTCAAACATACCGAGTTGAATAAATATCTTCTTTAGCATGAGACACGGATATTTCTTTCGTGTTGAAGGAATTCTTTCGTCTGAATGGGGCGTTTAAATTTAAGATGAGTGAAGGTCAGGAAGTTCATCCTGCATTTTATCCTCTTTTTGCTGTGCCTGGAATCCTTGTAGGATTAGTTCTTGGATTCCAACAGTGGAGATGTCACGCTGATGTCCCAATGGTCCTGCAACGATTCCGCGAATCATTGAAGAAGGTCGAGGTGAGATGAAGAAAAGTGCGAACTAAACTTGGCTCCGAACATTAAATGCTGATGTGAGGAGTACATTACATGTATTCGTGATTCGTCCCGCTACCTGAAATTAATGGGGCAACAGAAACAATGAACTGATCGAGGATCAATAATGTTATCAAATTTAAGAGCGTACAGTCCAAGAATGTTCACAAGTCATGGAAAAGGCATTTCGAGGTGGTATAGTTCTTACATAATTGGCAGAGTGAATGTTCTCTTCGGGATTTCGCAAAGAAATAATTCATGCCACGTAATTTCAACATCCTGATGAACTTTCTTTCGGAATTACCGGAGAACTCTTGAACTGTATGCATCTGTCCTGCGTAAAAACTTTTGACATGTTAATCAATTAATGTGCCGTGCATGATTTTCTTCGCTCGCATAAGGGAACGATCCGACGAATAGCAGTGGAAGTGAAAACTGAATCGGCAAAACGAGAGCAGAAACATCAGCTTAGTGCCAGGCTGGAGTTTCTCGCATCTCAACGTCTGAAGAACTCCCGAATGGAATCATACAACTTATAACACGCACTATCTTAGCGCCTTAAGTTGTGCTTGTTTCTTGGGTTTCGGCCCCATAAGAACAAGGTCGTACGACGAGTACTACAGCGTCTTGAACTCGTGCTTTAGGCAAACTTCAACGATGAAATTGGTCAATTGACCGAAGAAGCAATCAGAGTTGAACGTCGCTTGAAAACTGGGGAAGTCGTAGCTAAGAACTATGAAAATTATCTTTACGTAAACGAAGTCGTTTCTGAAGTTGATGCAGAGACTTTGGGACAGTTGGAAGCCGAGTTGGACGAAGTGACGGCAGAATTCTCCGGATTACTAGCGAGGCCCACGAAGATGAAGGAATCTTTTATTTTGGAAGGGAATGGTGATAGCCCAGCAGCGACATCTGACCAAGCGGATAAAAACTCTGCTGCGCGCCGTTCTTACGTTGCAACTATTAGAAGTCACTTGAAGGTTGTATCTACTGCTGGTTGTTGATTCTAATTGTGCAATCGTTTCCAAAAAAAATTTCTTACAGTACATTCAGGAGCTTCTACAAATGGCGGCTGACATTATGCCTTCAAGCGCAGAAATTTGAAAAGACTCTTTTTATCTAAAGGGGTCGTAGTTTGAACAGAGGTACACCTTATGGCCTATTTAATTCTTCATCGGCTACAGGTTGTTAAGGTAAAGTAAAAAGCGTGTTTGTGCAAGCGTCATTCTTCGGTGTAACCTTCAATTTGCGCACACAATTTTCGAAAAACAAAAGAATTCCAATCAAGCTGTTCCAGTCCATTACTGCTTGGCAACGCATGGCCTTAAGTTTCGTTAGCGCTCAGTTATGTTTTCGTCTAAGATGTTAATTCAGCAAGAAAGATGGCAACCAGTACGGTTAAATTGGAGCAATTTTTAATTAGGACCCCCTAATGTTTTACGAGTCAATCACTTGAAGATTGTTTCGGATCTGTTCAACTCAAACCTTGCTTTATATACTTTACTTGTGGCAGGTGTTGCTTGAATAATTTATACACTGACTCAAATTACTGCAGCAGAACTCTGCGAATTCTGATGAATTAGCTACATATTTTATTTATGAGCTTGCGCTGTCAGCAGTCAATGTTGTAAATAAACATTGAAACTTACAATAATCACTCCAGTACCACATGCAACTCATTCCTGGAACTCTACTCAAAAATGGGAGGCTTGTATCTTGCTCAAGTAAAAATAATATTTTCCAAAATTTTGATTTTAAGGTTCTATCGGTATATACTCAAATCTCATTATTTGCAAATGGAAGTGAAAAGGTTTTAAAATTTGAAACACTTCGAAGCTCAAAAAGACAATTTACAATTTTTAAGTGGGTTTATTCCACATTATCAACTTCTATTCAATAAGAAAATTACGTTGTGTGCAATACTGCATGGATATTGTAATATTTTCACCTACATTTTTTCTGTAAAATTAATGTGCGCATTGTACTTGAAGGTAATACAGTTCTGAAAGAGGGCAGAAATAATTCATGTTCATGCCCGGAAATTTTATATAGGCCATGAAAATTATATAAATGAAAGTAGACGCCACTTCCCATTAGTAATAAGATGCACCACACAATCGGAAGCTCAACACTTTACGGGATTCAAAAGTTTGTTACCCACTTCAAAACCCCACATGTGAGATGTAACATACTTCAGTCAAAAAATTGAAGGGGCAACCGTAACCAACGTAAATTTTTATTAAAAGATTAATAGCACCGTTTCGCGAAGGTCGAAGTGAGAAGAAGCTATGACTTATACAGAATTTAAAACGGCAGCGTTTTCAAACAATCTTGAAAGAAAACTGTATTTACACTTGACTGACGAGGTTTCATTGGCATTCCCGAGCGAGACTCATTCGCGATAATTTCTAGAAAGCAGCATTAAAAAACCGGAATAATTGCCCTGCACAGCCCTGCTTCCAGGCCCAAAGTTTTCTTTTTCTCGCCGAAGAAACAAAGAAAAAAAGACGAAGGCGAACGAATTCCTAAATACGTAGCACCATTTGGCAAAACAGATTTTTAGCAAAACGAATATCCCCTGAGACGATATTCGCGCCTTTTTCTTGTTTTTTTTTTTTTTCAATCCGAGTCTAACGTGAGCATTTTGTTGTGGTTTTGTTTTAAGATTCATGATTGGGTGCGGAAATGCAAAAACGGGAAAATGTGGTGGAAGGCAAAGATTTCGTTTTTTTTTCAACCGACTTTTCCCTCCTCCCTGTGGATGAATATTGCGAAACTTCTTCGAGATAAGTTTCTTAAACCTCCAAAAAATTATTTCCCGGGCAATTTCGGCGGAACTCTGGTTAACATCTTTTTTCTCTCTTCTCAAAATTTCAATCCACTTTCTATCAGAATCGCCTCTTTTTTCCCCCTTTCTTTCTTTTGAAAGTTCATATCTTCCTCTTCGGTTTCTTTTCCCAAATATTGGCAGTATAGAAAACGCACTCGACCGACGAAACAGTTTCGAGGCACAAAAAACAATTTCCAGTGTCGGAAAAACTTTCTGGAAACATCGATCAACAAAGCGCGCTGGTGACGGAACAGTGAATTTTTTTTTTGGCGAGATAGTAAAAGAAAGGAAAGAATGAGAATATAACAAAGAGATGACAAAGCTCAGACCTCGATCTTTTCTTCTTTTTTTTTTACAAGAGAAGCCAGCATGAGCAAGAAAAGCGTTCGAGAAAGCCGCGTGTTCAGTCGTGCAACTTTTATATGCAACGCTCATCTTTTTTTTCTGATGAAGCTAATTTTTCAGGATTTTAAAATTCATATATGCGGAGTCAATCGACTTTGAACGCATAAATCATGCATGGATAGAAAGCGAATTTTTAATTTTCTTCAGGAAATGTGGCCTAATACATAAACACGTGGAAAACCTTCACATTTCTCAAGAAAAATGACATTTCAAAATTTACAGGGCCAAAAAGGAAGATTTTCTTATTTATCTTATCAACACTAGAATGAAAGGCAATTCTTTCCAATTTAGATCGAATCTGGAATTCATCTTGAAAAGCTTGTAAATCCTTCTTTAGTGGATTTTTTATATCATTTTATATATGAGCCTTTTTATATAGTATATTTTTTATATCATTTTATATATGGGCATTGCGACGTAGCCCAGAACTAATTTTTACCCATTAAATTCGTCTTTTAGTGGATTACGATTTTCAAGAGCAGTTGAGTTCTAAAACTGTCGCGACTGATTTCGTTCGAAGCATTTTAAGAAATAACTGAGGGCATTTGATTACTTTTAAAATTTACCTATAGGAGATAAATATAGATCGAAACCAGGATAATTAGTTAAAAATTCATCGAAAGTCATTCGATTTTTTTTTGTTTTCCCCTTCATGGTATTTCAATTCAAGATGAAAATATGATACATAAAATTAAAATTCAAATCCTACTTTTCGAAGTTCCTTGAGCACAGTGCTGCACCAGTAAAATTCAACCCATTGGTTGAAAACTTGAAATTCACTGCTATTTCAAAAATGTGCTTCAAAATTCAATTTTTGAATTACCATTAAGAAAGATGTGTATAGTTCTTCGACTGCAAAAACAATGCGTGGAAGAATTATTCTTGATGACTTTTTCTTATGTGATCTGTTTCAGCCATTAAAATCGTCGATAAACCATAAAAACCTAAATTCTAGATTGTTGAGCTCAAAATTTTCTGAAAATATGAACATTTTTGTCAGAACAAGGGGCCATTGTGTTCTGATGTTATCTTTTCAAATTCTTCCCTGGCCTTCGAAAGCAGTTTCAAACATCTACACGCAAAACTTGCGGAAGTTTTGAGAATTCTTTCCTGGCAAATTTGATTACGGTGTGAGACAAATTTTTTTATGCAATCTACAGTACTTCAGCGGTACTAGAAGTGTTGGTATGCCAAGTTTTAACGCATTCTAATTCATATGTGACGTGTGTATCATTTTGTGCAAACCGTGTACACATAGAAGAGCACATAGAAAAAAAAAACGAAAACGAGCAAGAGAAAGACATTTAGGAGGATCGTAGAAATATTCGACGGATCAGCGGCTTCACGTTACGTCACGTGATGTCGTCCTGGCGGCGCCTCGGTGGCGGCACCACGGCGGCGGCGGCGTTGCTCGAAGCGAGTTTGGCTTCCAGGGCCGCCTTCTGCTGAGACAATCGCTGCAAATGATGCCGCAAAGTGCGCTCGGATTTGCGCCACAATTCCAGGATTTCCTGCTTGGTGAAGCACTCGAGCTGGTCGTCTTGCATCAGGTCATCCGGGGTCAAGATATCCGGCGCGATTTCCGAGCAGCCGCCACCGTCCCAGGAGCAGCAGCTGTCGGCACTCATAGACGCGCAATCCACGTCTTCTGTAAATGAACCAGAAAAAGCAAAAGTGGATTTATAACTGCACTGATTCCCTGAAAAAATGACTTTACTCCAAGATAATTAAGTATTTAATTAACTCAAGTGTCGCACATTCTTCGCTAATAAGACTCGCACCTTCGTTTTTATCCCGGACTGGCATACATGGATATAGAGGAGGTACCTATTGCAATTCTATGTCCCGCAATTTGACCATCTCACAATTTGATGTTCAAATTTGCTGGGACATCCATTTGGAGCAGAAAAAAAGGCATTGAATTTTTGCACTTTTCTGGTGATTGGATTCATTGAATGAAAATATTCACTGATATTTGCCGAGAGCATGCTGAAGAGCACTGAAGTGTTTTCAAATGATGGGGCTACTCAAGAACTTTTTTTTTGAAATCATGGAAACTCTGTTGGGTCTACATTTTAAAGTCTTGAAACTTGTCAACCAACCATTGTATACAATTGGTGCCTTGCAATTTGACCCTAATCCATTGCTTGATGAAGACTTGAATTGCAAAATGGTCAAATTGTGAGACACCTTAAAATCAAGGACAAACAGCACAAAAACACAAGAAAAGAGGCTAAAACAGGTCAAATTTTGGGAGAGAGGTCAAATTGTGAGTCAACCTAGAAGCAAATTTGACCATCAAATTGCAAGATAGTCAAAGTGCAAAAGATCAAATTGTGAGATACCACCTATACTTTTACTGTGATTGCTGTACAGTACAGGTGGTACCTTGCAATTTGACCATCCCACAATTTGGCAGTCAAATTTGCAGGGAGGTTGACTTTCAATTCAACCTGTGCTCCAGAATTCATCCTGCTTTGGCCACTTTTTTGTGCTTCTATTTCTTAATTTTTCAAAGTGTCTTGCATTTTGACGGCTT
The DNA here is from genome assembly GCA_905338405.1 of Notodromas monacha. Lineage (NCBI taxonomy): Eukaryota > Metazoa > Arthropoda > Ostracoda > Podocopida > Cyprididae > Notodromas > Notodromas monacha. The sequence continues at coordinate 6,341 of CAJPEX010003634.1, forward strand.
TGCAATTTAACCCTGGTCCAGCAATGGATTAAATTGCAAGGTACCACTTGCACAGTAAAGCATGTTCATCATGTATGGAGGACATTGCTGTAGACAAGATTATTGGGTACTTTCCTGTTATCTCAGTACCCATTTTTCTTTGTCTCGTGAATTCAGTATTTGTTAGGTTAGGTTAGGTCAGATTATGCTAATTGAAAGATATTTGTAACTAACATAACCTGACCTAACCTAACTTTACCTAACCACCTCCCAAAATCAGTTTCAGCAGAATGCAGAAAAATGAAATTCACAGTTTCTGGTAGGTGCATGGAAAGTAGGTACTGAGATAACAGGAAAGTACCAATTATTGATGTATATAGAGAGAGAGAGAGCGAGTCTATACCAGTACTGTACTGAACTCCAACTGCATGCCAATAATAAAAAATACATGATGGTAGCTCACTTTCAGCAAAACTGGAGGCAGTGTCCAGTCGCAGGGACGAGGCTATGCGTTGCCGGACGATGCGCTCCTCTTCATCATCCGGATTGTAGATGTCATCGTAGGACTGCACCATTTGCTCCTCCGTCCCGCCCACTCCCTGACGATGCTCCTTCAACGCATCCTCGCAAGAGTCTGAAAACGTGCGGAACAAGACGCACCTCTTCCGCCTCGGACTCAACGACCTATTGCGGAATGCTCTTCGCGCTCGATCACGTTCCCGCGCCAACGTGGTACAAGCATCCGGTTCCATGCTATTCAGGCTTTTCCCACTGCCGCCGGCTCGCTGAATAAGGCCACTGTTCTCTGGGGAAATCTCCGGCCGGAGCGGTGGAGGAGGAGGAGGAGGAGGAGTAGGCGGCTGCGGTGGGACGCCGGAAACGTCGACGGTGGCGGCGGAGGCAGCAGCTGCAGCAGCGACAGTGATGGGTCGAGTTATGAGGAGGCGCTCGTCACCGGGGCGTGACGCGAAGCCGGCCTTGAAGGAGGAGGAGGACGAGGAGGAGAGCATCACGCGGTGAGGTTGGACGTGCACCTCGGAGAGGCGGGGCTTGAGCTGGTACTGGTCCGTGTAATTCGCGGATGCCGCAGTTGGAAGAGGCGGGGTCGGCGACGAAGATGGAGTGGACGGCAAATCGGCTTGGACATCGGCGTGGCTCTTGGACCGCATTGGGGGTGCCACTGATGACGGTGACGAGGTCGCCATGGACCAGGAATCTCCGGTGTTGAACCCGCATGATGTGGGGATCTCGATTGGTGCCATGCGCAGTGTTGGACCCAATCTTTGGCATACGCGTATAGCAAAATTATGATTTTATTCATTTTTTTTCTAATCGCAATAAATTGAGAAATAAGCAACAAAATATGATGTCTTATCAGCTCCTTCTGTATATACGTGGAATATATTTAATCAAAAATGTTTTCTGCCAAAAGAAAACAAAGCTGATGACTTTCAGACCTTGATTGAGCGTAATATTCTTTGTATCTTCGGCCAAGACTGAGCCAAAAATATCCTGTCTTTGCTGCCTGAAGGGTAAATACAGTAATTCCCCATAAAGTACCGGTATGTGAGGTCATGACTATAATAAATGCCCCTGTTGACAAATAATCGTGGTAATGAACTTCTGCATATTTCTACAGTTCTTGAATTGGCTTACTGAAATTGGTTAAACTAACATAAATCATTGTAACAGAGGGTTCGGGGCTGAACAGACCATACTTTCGATTATTTTAACTCACAAAGCATCGCTTATTAAAATTTGTGCTTTGTTTTTGAAAAAAATTGTACCAGCGGACTGCCACGCCTTCTTCTGCCAATTTCCAATTTTTAGACAAATTGCGCATTTGGTACTTGTATAAATTCTGTATTTGGGATCCAGGTAACAAAGGTTGCACATGAACAAATTGCGTTCATTGAAGCAACGATTACTTATGCCTTATTATAGATGCAGAGACCTTATTGCAGATTTCTGGCACATAAGTTCTCATCAGCTTGGTCATAAGTCTCATAACGTTGAAGAGGTCTCCCGAAAAGCTTCTATACTCACGTGGGATGGCATTGGGACTGCAGTTCTATGGTAAAAATTTTTTTTAAGGAACTCCATGTATAAGATTGAAATTATCATTGGGGGACCTTGAAAATGAATTTATTCTGAACATAAATTTTGTTTATAAAAAGATTCCTTTCATCAAGATTTTAAAATCAAAGATTCAATGATAATTACGATTATTTTCAGGAGCTGATGGATTTGTTCTCAACATTTTTTTTAGTGTATGCTGCAGTGGGTCCCCGCGGAAAAAAATGGTCCCACAATAATTTTATGCAGGAATTTCGTTATTACAGATGAAAGTTGTCTGAAACTTCCTGAAACGATTCAACCAGGATAGTATTGAAAAAATCCTGGGCGTATAGGAAGGAGAAACAGTGATCATTTACGGTTTGGGTCCAAAAAAAAAACAAAAGATTCTTTATGTGACGGAGGAGTGGTTTGTCATCAGCCACGTTTTCATTATAACTTTCAATCGTATGAAATTAACTCTGTGAAATTTGGCTGTAAGCTGAACCAAATCTTTTTTTGAACTAGGCCAAGTACAGTATATAGTACATGAACCATTTTTTGTCCTTCCGCATATATACGGTATACTGAAACTCCCGTCACAACAAAGATACCTTAGCTCCAGAGTTTATCAATGAAAAAGAACCTCCTCCGTATATTTAAAGTTGTCTAGGCCAGGTTCAATGCTGAAAAATTAATTCATTTCAAAAGGCAGATGCACTCAAAAATGTGTACAATACCCACAAAGAGGTTTATATTATATAGAAATTCATGAAAATAAAGGCTTATAAGTTTGTTCCAGTAAAAGATGCACAATTGGAATCGATAAACGTTCTGTTTATATCCAATTTTTCAAAATAGGCAAACATTGTTCTCAAATTTGTTAGCACAGCAGTACGTGATGCCCAGGGCTGTTAATCAGTCCACTACTTGATTCCACCACCACTATCACTACCACTACTGCTAGTGGTAGTGATACGGAAGAACATTTTGGTAGTGGTAGTGGTAGTGGCAAGAAACAATTTTTGGTAGTGGAAGTGGTAGTGGTAGTGAAGATTTTGGTGGTGGTATTGCTGGCATTCTTGGGTCTTCTTTCACAACGTTTGCCTCGCATTGGAAAGAGGTAAAAAAAAAGTTAAACTCATACTTTCACGAATTTCGAGCATTTTTCGCCCAGAAAACTTCGTGTTACGGAATAAATATTTAATGTGAATCCCTGTAGTTTTGTGAATCGAAAATTCCTGGAACAAATCTTTTTTATCCTCGGGGACCCACAATATATTATCTATCATCTAGATACTGAAATTCTGACGCGTAAGTTTTTCAGACAGACCGATTCTCTCATACCTAATGATTCCTCCAGCTCAACTAACTATACCATCATATTATTTTTATACACGGGCCATCTATTCTATTTGAAATATATTCAGGGAGACTCGGGGTACTATTGTTCACCGTCATCCAGGCATCCACCTACTGTCATTCTGTGAAATTATATTGGTTTTTGACATGAATCACATGTGTAATTGTTAACTGAAACAGCTAAATTTATGGCGTCAAATCCTCATCAATTGCATATGCATGTAAAACTGTGGAAGTTCCCTCTCTTCTTTTAGTTATATATCATTAATTTTTCATATGGAACTTGCGTGATCAAACGCGAAGTGCATTTAAAAACTGAATCATCTTTTATTTTCAATTAATTGTTGAGGCTTTTTGTCGGCGAACGCTGTCGGAATTGAAAGAAATGTAGAAAACAATTTTTTTTGTTCTGTGAAAAATCAAATTCATTGGCTCTTATGTTATTCCATCTTTACAGGTAAGAGGCGATATATTATGAAAAGAAAGGATTGTTCTTTGAGAAATTCCATCTATCCAAAAGATAAAATGACATTCATACAATGCCTCATTAAAGCTGATTCATTTTATTCATTTAAATGATAGACTTTTAGTGAATTTCCAAGTGATCGATCGAGCAATCCACCGAGTTTATTGACGCTTAATGTGTATTTTGATCAAAAAAGTTCATTATTATTTTCCTTCATTAAGTAACTGTGGCAAACAAACTTGTGGATATAATTCCATTCATCATGCAATTAAATCCCGCACCGCATACATCGAATCTACCTGAGTTTATCAGTGAAGTGCAGATGTAGTCGGCGAATGAATCGAAAGGTGAGGATTCTTGACTAATTGATGTACAATTTATGAATATTTAAATTTCTATCTGGGTGTGACGGAGGATTTCATCTAGGAATACAGCTCAAGTTTTATTTCTACATACAGTACTTGTATTCCACGCTACTTCGCGCCGGGCGGGAATAAATCGAAAAAAAATATCTGCCAAAATACAGGTTAAAAAAAAAAAGTCCTCATACAAGAGCATCGCGAAGGTTTCCTGTTTCAACGCGGGGTGGAAGGGGCTGTGGGGAAGGTAAATATCTCTTCAGGTTCTTCCATGCAAATTTTGCAAGACAGGCTCATTTTTTCTGCCAAATTCTTTTTTTTTTCACACAGGCGAACTCATCATGCAAAACGAAGGAAATCGACCGTTTGTTGACTCACTTTTGAACCTCTTTGATCATGTCGAAGAACTGGGCTTTGCTTCGACGTCGTCGCTGCTGCTCTTGTTCTTTCTGTAAAAAAAAAAAAAAGATGAACCAAATGGGAGACGACAGATTGCATAATCGATTCTTGAGACTCGACTGATTGATCACTATCTCATCCTTCTCGGAAATCCATTTTATATTTTTCCGTAAAAATCATCGAAGTAGAAACGAACACAAGGATACTTCAAAATAAAATTTATTTCCAAATTATTTATTAGTGTCATCATTATTCATCTCAGTCCGGAGAAATCCTGGATATATTCTTTTTGAAATATTTGAAAAATCTGAACTCTGCTAATCTGTTGCTGTTTTATTGTCTTTTTTGTGCCATAAATTAAAGTTTACCCTTTCCGGGAGATTTTCTATATTTTATCGCATTTTTTATTGACTCAACCCAGTTTTGATTGGAGAGTTTCTTGGCATTTTGAAAACTAAATCTTGCCAGATTGAAATTCATAGCTCTCTAAACGTTCTTCTATTTGTGAAATTTCCTTCAATGGCGTTGTTTTTTTTTTCCTACACGAACATGGTTACTATATATGAGTCGATCTACAGTATTTCCAATAACTGGCATTTAACTTCTAATTTTTTTCTTGATTAATCATCTCGATTTTGACTGGACTGTCCACTCTGAAATTTTACAAACCGAATCTTCTCGAATAAATAGTTCGAATAGTTTTGATTGGAGAGTTTCTTGGCATTTTGAAAACTAAATCTTGCGAGATTGAAATTCATAGCTCTCTAAACGTTCTTCTATTTGTGAAATTTCCTTCAATGGCGTTGTTTTTTTTTCCTACACGAACATGGTTACTATATATGAGTCGATCTACAGTATTTCCAATAACTGGCATTTAACTTTGAATTTTTTTCTTGATTAATCATCTCGATTTTGATTGGACTGTCCACTCTGAAATTTTACAAACCGAATCTTCTCGAATAAAAAAAAAAAAAATTGGCCAGCGAAAGGATTAATATTTTGGTAACAAAGAATAAAGGAAGAAAGGTTTTTTTTGCATTCCAAAGATTAAAGACTGACCCTTTTGACGCTTTTTTGGAACAGGGACATGATCTGGCCGCTTTTGACCGACTCCATGAGTTCCTTTGCTGCGTGATGAGGCGAAACGAGCTCGACCTGATTGATGAAGCGATGCAACTTCTGCAAACGAGAGGAAAAAAAAAAAAAAGGATCAGAAAAGCATGAGCCCTAAAAGCCAATTCCGTGTATTGCTTAAAAGGCATTCAATCAGCTGTTTACTATAGTTGTTTTTTTTTGGTCGTTTTCAAATTTCAAGCTTCAAAGTCGAGTACTGAAATCGGATGCATGACATTTATTTAAACGCTGCGTCGTCAGAAAGTGTCGGTTTGTCGCGAATAATTTTCATCCTGAAGGATGCTGAGAAGTACTGCCATTCAAATTTACATTGAATTATTTTTTTTGTACAGAGTATTAAAACAGCAGAATGGTGATTTTCTCCGTGAAGATTGAACCGGAAGATCGTGCTTTAAAGGCTGTCGTCTCTTCTTACTCGGGCATAAAATCTTGGCACAGGGAATGTATTTCGGAATGAGGACACTTTTATTTATTCATGTTTTCATGAATCAGTCAAAAATTATTCATGCAATCTCGGAATACATGCGCATATATATACAAGAGGCAGTACTGATCTTCGGTTGTTTTTTACTGCAACGTCAGAAGCACAACAAATGAAAATTTGATCTCCCGCGGAATAGCTGCTATATTTAGTCATTAAATTGACGCACGATTTTTGAATTTGATAATTTTCTCTAAGCTCTTTTGCATTGGAAAAAATAGTCAGCTTATCCTCTCGAAAAAGATGATTCGCATTCTATTACACGACCCTTCGTTATTGGGAAAGTGCAAGAATGACTAAATCTTCGCAGTTTGTCTGCCATCAAGAAACGAAAAAAAAATATAAAAAAGAGACCGAAGATTTTATTTCGGGCGTCAGCACAGACCATTATTTGATGCATTATTCCAGTAAACTTTGTTTCAATCAAAGAAACACGCATTTAGGAAGTCTATATAAATGCAAAAATTAAGAGTTCTCTATACTCCCAAAACTTGAAATAAAATGCAGAAACTTTTCAACGGCACCCTATACCCAGAAAAATTGTCCTTGATGGCAAAAACTTCTGTTCAATCGAATTAATATTTGAATGAAAAATATCCTCTCTTGGATTATTTTTCTGAGTTTCATCCTTCATGTTACCATACTCGTATGGGAGCAGAAAATTTCAGAAGCTTTAATACTTGACTAATCTCAGTCAAACCTCTTGAAACTCAGAGCTGGGCCCCAAAATGTTTGAGTTTCAGAAAGTTTTTGAATCAGAGAAGCTATATTTCTGGTAAAAATGGATCAGAACAAGGTGAAATTAGTGATACCGTGGGCCTTTAACGTCTGCGTAAATGGAATGACATGATCATGATGTTGAACTTTGAATCAAGGATATGCATTTGCCGAATTATTAGCTCACTTTTTTCTGAAATGCATTACGTTATTTTTTCAATGATTTTCTCTTTCCTGTTTTCCCAGAAAAATAGCCCAAAGACCTGACGACATTTTATTAGTTATATACGGAAGCTTGAAAATGAATATTTTTGAGTTCGGGAGCTCTATATTGAAGCGGATTAAAATAAATAAAATAAAATTCACAAATGGACTAAAAACGTCAGGAATGAAGGATTTACAGTATTTCCACTTGTGCAGGTTTGAGTCAGCATTAAAGGTACAATAACTGTCTGCACTCTATATTTTATAATTCTGAATCTTCCTTTAAAAAAAAAATTTGAGAATATGAGAAATAATTTTCAGCTTCTGTTTTGTTTCTTCGTACAGTACTGTGCTGTGCTGTACTGTACTGTACTGTACCTGGCTGAAGAACATGAGATGGGAAGATCGCCAAAAGGACGTTTCCTTCTTGGCTCGCAACCTGGCCAGGCCGTACTTGTACGTGAGGAACTCCCAGACCAGGATGATCCCGCCCACAGCGACACCTACCGTGAGCATGATGAAAACCCCGGCCACTGCCCGGATGCCCAACGGCTGCGGCTTATAGAGGTCTGCGGAAAACCGGAAGCAGGGCATCGTGCCATACCATTTGGCACTCAGCTGGTCCAGTCGTCCGTCTCGGATGTACGTCGTCAGCACCCTGTCAATCTTACCCTTGAAAAACAAAAAAAGAAAAAAGAAACGTAAGAAGCTGTACATCAGTACTGCACTATACATATTATCATCACGGTTGTAAGCGTGATGGATTTATTATTACTGCAGTAAGTGCAGGACAAAAATGCTGTGGCTTGAAAGAAAAAAATATGCTGGACGCATGAAGAATAAAAGGTACCAAAATTGTATTACATTATTTATTTATGCATAGAAAATCTCGTTAAAACGAGGCAAAATTGAGACCAGGAAAAGAGCTTTTTAAAATAAATAAACATCTGTTACTACTGTGGAAAGAAATTCGAATATCAATATTAATGTGGCTAATAATCGGCAGGGACGTAAAAACGATTTTTTGGTATTGATGCTTTAAAAATATTCGCAGAAACCTCCGACTGTCATTTCAAAGTACAAGATGGTACAGTACATTAATTTTGTATTGGTCGTTAGAACCCAATATTGATAGAAAAGTCACTCGCTAAACGCAAATCATGTGCATGATTTCGTATAGAATGAATGGATGGATAAGCATCAATTTCCATTTCAAAATTTAGAAACGTTTCTTTGCCGAACGACACGTTTTCCGCTTCCCCTGATGGTTTGGCTACGTAAGCTGTTAGTGTGCGGCCTATCCTATACCCAGATGCGGCCTATATTTGCGTAAGGGAGGGGTTTTCTGCTTCTGCTGATTCTTTGAAACCACATGAGAATAATAATGCAATGAGGGAAATCTGAGATCTACACAAGAACGATTCTCATTGGCATGGGATGCCCACTCTGTTGGAGACGCACAGGGACACTGCTCAGTCCACAAGGATTTCCATCAGGGGCCAGAGGGGAAACCTACAAAAGTTCTGCCCTTATTTTTCATGAATAAAATTTGGTTTTACCTTCACCGAAATTATTTCAAAGATGAATAAATTCGAATCATGTACAAGGTTTCCTCACTTTTTGTGGACAATTCGAATCATCAGACAATGCGCAAATTTACATAACCTGATTTATATTTTGAAAGTCTTGTCTAAATCAGTGTAAATAAAATTGATTGTGTTCCAAAATTGCTGATTGGGCAACTGAACTTTTGTAAACCAATTAGCTGTACCAATCTTCAACTTTGGGTTTGGAGATTTAAATCATTTTCTGCAAGCTTTTGAAGAATACAAAGAGTACTAAAATATATGTTTTTACCAAGTGCTTTTATTCAATCTTCCAAACAGTGATAGAATATATTTTGGGGAGCAAAGCAACCACAACAAAGTTTTGTTGTGAGGTCTGGTAACAGTAAGCTTGCTCCAACACAGGTGACACCAGTATTTGTAGATTTTTTTATCCCTTGGGTGGCAAAGTTGGAGTATTTTTGCAAAATTTTGTTGCACCTCAGAGAGGCATAGAAAAAAAATGACAACAGGGGTTTGGGGGCAAAGTTGGAAAAAATCCTGATGTTTTTTTTTCTTGGGTGCAGAAAATTTTGCATGGAAAAAATGCTCAATCGAGCAACAGGCTTTTCTTGGATCAATCCCAACTTTGCCTCAGCCCATCTGGAAGGGTTTTCCTGACCTTCAAAAAACTGAAAATGTAGGAGGATACAAAAATAATCCAACTCTGTCCCACAATGGGAAAGAACCCTCCACTGTCCAAAGGTAGGTCAATGTTGGGCATAGCAAATGACTTGGGTCAGTGTTGACATACTTTGTTGTGCAGAAAACAAATGAAAAGAGAATGATTCAGAAAGGCTTTCAGAATAATGGAAGAAAGTAGGTTGCAGTTGCACACCAGGAGTAACAATTCAGAACAGAACATTAAGTAAGTATCACATTCCAAAGTGCTGTTTATATTGTAATTTCAATTCATATATGGACTACACAAAGGTTTTTTGTTGCCAGAGGTTGCTATATTCCCATGATGATTTATTAGTCAATAAGTGCCCTCTTGGTCCACTATATAAATAGCCACTGCAGCTTTTCCAAGGATTCTTTTTTTGTTTTGTTGCTTATCTGCCTGAAATCGTGTTTGATTCTGTGAGCAGGAAAAGAAAATTTTCAGGAAAGTCCCTGGTAATCGTTGTGCTGTGTATGGTGGGTTCCCGCTGCGACTATCCATCATTGAGCGCGGAAACCGCTTCCGTTCACCCTGTTGTGCTGGGCCATATTCCCCCATGAGACTGATGTATATATATATACGAGTACAGTATACGAGAGGGTCAGATGAGGATTTTCTTTTTTTTTTCTTCACAAGGTTGACCATTGAGAGAAAAGAATCTTTTCTTTGCCCCTCGCAAGAAATTTTCTGTCCCGTTTCGTCAGTGCCAATGAGCCTTTCATTCTCTGGTCTTTGCGGAAGAAAATTAGTTCTCGTTTATTTTTTTTTTGCAAGCATGGGTCACACAGATTTTTGAAGGAATGTATCTGGGTATTTGCTATTCTTCATCAGTGTCTTTCAATTTGAGGCGCTTTTTGAATAAATCATGGCCGCCTGCGTTTCAGTGATTGTCGAAGAACGATTCGCAATGAATTGCGCAAATTTCCAGAACTTTTTACCCTTATCTATAGTCGTATCCTGCGAAAATGAATTACGTTTTCATTTAACATTATTTTCAGATTTTAAAGGGAATGAGAATATATACTCATACGTTTCTTACCAAAGAGCATCTTTTCTCTATGAATTTTGAATAATTTCTCAGAACATCATCAGTTACCGTAAAAAAAAACCCGTGCTGAATAATTACATGCAATTGGTGGAGTGTTTATCTGGAGAATCGTTATTCTAAAAATTTTTTGTTTCGCAAACAGTTTTTCATCTTTTTTATGTATAAATTGGAACTAGAATAATAAGTCCAATGATCCGGAAAAAAAAGAATTTGGTCAAAAATAGACGAAATTTCAAGATTTTTTTATATTAATTGGAACGACAGTCAAGAGGCATGAAAATCCGGAAAACAGAGAATTTTATCCGAAAATAGACGGAATTGCAAATTTTTTGCTTATCGCAGATATACTGGATTTTAGCTCCGTTTTGCTAGATATGAAAATTTAGTTGCTGTACCTGTATAGTTATTAAAAACATAATTTTAGTTTCTTTTTAATTTAAAGACTTGAGTTATCAGAAGCATATTGATTCAATGTATAACACCTACATCTATGAAGACGAACTGTCAAGAGCATCAGATCGATTTTTTTGGTCAACTTCTTGGAAAATAGTGAGTTTTAATTCTCGCCGTTAGTTGCATCAACTCAATATAAAAAGAGCAATCTGACAATTCCATTTCAGACTAATGCATTCTCCTCGTCAAAAAGAAAAGAAATACCTTCAAATATAGAGAAGCAAGCATGGAAACTCCAACTTATCAGAAGAACCCACGAGAAAGGTTTTTCTGAGCCAGGATAATTGCGACTTTTTTTTCTTCCCTTAGAAGAAGGTTCACACTTGTACTGTTTCATCATGCGAGTATATATACGTGAACCTCGTTGCACCGCTTCTTTCTTCAAAGTAATCAGCAAAACTATCCCACATGAAAGTTTTACACAAAAGAAAAACCCTCCATCTATTCAAAGCTTGCTGGAAAGAAATTCCACTCGAAGCATATGCAGTACAGACGCCGGGGATACGTATATGCAAATGTGCGAGACCAGAATGGAAACAATTGGGACTAAAGTGCTCCGTTCGCTCGCTCCAAAAAAAAAAGGAGAGGATTGTGAATTCGTGGGTTTTTGTGGGTGGGTTTCCTTTCTTTATTTTTAACTCGAGTTACTTTTTTGGTATTTCATTTACCTTCATATGGGTGCCTTTCCTGAGGCCGATAGCGTAAATATCCTGGTTGAGGGTCTCGTCTGCAACAGCTCTGAGAGTGCAGCCAGGATCGTTGCCCCGTTCGTAATCCAATAAGGCCGTGTCGCCGATCAATAGATCCAATCGCCCAGACCTGGGGAAAAAAAGGAAGGAAAAGTACCCAGTGTTGGTCACTTTCATGTCCAAAGACATTTTCTTCTTCTGCCTTTTTTTTTTTTTGCGCGCCCCTTTGTCATACTTTCTTATATATTATCCGTATCGCAGAATTGAGGGGGATTTCGATCTCTTTGTTCTCTTTCTCGGTTCTCTTATATTGGCGTCAACCACGATTGCAAATACTGTACAGTACAGTATATATGTAGAAATAAGTCTACCCTCAAACAAAAGCGATTTTGTTGCGTGAGAAACTTGGAAGTTTTAGAATTAGGCAGGAGACAAGTTGACGGTATTTCTGAAAATCGACGAAGTTCGAATTTCCTTTTCTAAAATTGTTGCTCGATAAAGACGATATTGCACATGTTTCTTTATTTATTTGAGAACGAATTGAAGAAGCTTTTTCTTCCCGAAAATTATTTTCCGAATCAGAAAAACGGATTATTTCTGTAATCATATTATTTCATCTCCATTTAACAAGCTACTTAATATGAAATGCAGTATATATAAAAAAAAAGAGGTGAAAATTATCCTTTCATTTTTGAAGCACAACATTAATTTACGGTGTGCACAAGAGTTGCATTTGCCACCGTGTGAATAAAATGGTTGCGAAAATAAATAAAATCAAAAATGAAGAAGCTCGACCCGAAGCATAGAACCTATCCCGACATTAATTCTTCGAATTCACAACTAAAAAATGTCCAACCTTCTCCATAATTTATTCTATATACTCATATATCTTCCGATTTTCGAGATTTTTTATAATGCCGTCGACGTCCCAATATATACAGTGAATATGTTCCCGCATGAAATTAAGAGAAGAACCATTTAATTTCCTCTCCCGAAAAAAAAGCAAAGAATAGATTCGCAAAGCTTCTGCTGAAGTGCTCCATGCATTATTCATCGGGGTCAAAATTAGCATTTCGAAAAAAGGAAGGAATATAATCAGAACGGATGCAGGGTTGATTCAATTATTCGGTTCCAACGGCATACGAGTTCATCCGTTGATAAGTCTATTCATTGTCACTTTTCATTCATTCACAGCGGGGGTTTTCTCAATACAGTACTTCATTAAAATGTGAAAAAAGAAAATTAGTGATATTCTTTGATTGACCTGTTATTATATCCTGGCTTCAATAAATTACGCGTCCATATACCATAATAAGGAGATGATTAATCAATTGACACAATCTGATCTTGTTGGGAAACCGCCGCACGCGCACGCCAAACAATGCAAAAATTAAATAATAAATTATAAAACTGAAAAATCAGATAAGAGTTCCAACCCTCAAAGGGAAGGAACTCACCAAGGAAAACCACCTAAAAAGAACAATGAAAAACAAGTTTTAATTTCCGCTGCTCCCCAGTTTCACCAAAGAACAAATTTCCTGAAGCCAGCACTTGCTATCAAACCTTTCAATTGTGCACATCACAAAAATTACAAAATTCTGTGGAGAGTTCTGCTGAGTGTTGTGTTGTTCAGAAATTAATATTTGTGTGTCAAACTTTTGTGGGACAGAAAATCGAAATACATTTTCTAAATTAAACTAGGGAACCCAAAAAAAAGGGTTCCCTGGCCTCATCCCAGGCTGATTCTGTTTTTTATTTCTACATTTTCAAACTTTACTTTATAAATCAATTTACTGATCCACTTGCAAAATTCCATAAATTTATGTTAAGGTAAGTTCTTCCTCAACAGATCTTGACCGCTTACTTATTTTGAAGAACTTTCATGCTACCCCAAGGCAAAAAAAAAAAAACCGGAAATCAATTCATGTAACTTTAAAAAGGTCGAGTTACGCAATTTTAATGTGCTGCAACAAAGCGTTTTTTTCTGTTATATACGCATCCAGATTATTTTAGAATATTCACAGCGTCGACGTTCATTTGAACGGCGCTCGGTTTCATCTGACGCTTATCTGAATGGCGCTCAGTTGGACAGTCACGATAAGTCACAACATCACCGGAACAGACTCCATCCATCACAGGAAGCAGACAACGAATGCGACCAGAAAACACACTAAAACGAACATTACGGTACACATTCTTGTGGCCGTTTCCGCAGTACGCGAGCTGTCCTAATGCTGCCCTTGTAATACTGACACACACACGCCGTATATATAGGCCAGGAAAAACATCAGTTCAATCATAACACACAAACGTCTCAGAGACAAGAAAAAAGATGAAGAAATGGAGAATTCCATATGAGAGTGACGCCAGCAGCAGATGCCACTGGGTCGTTATTTCCTGGGCTCTAGGCCACCCTGGAGGAGCCAAAAAAAAAAAAAAAAGGTGGTCGAGAGAAAAAAGGAAGAGAAAAAAGTTTGGCACAAGTGCGCCTCACCAAGCCATTCATTGTCCAACGCAAGTCTTGTATGTATATACAGGGTGTGAAAGGGAACATTCGGATGTTGCCGGTTGCTTTCTTCATCGTTCCAGAATCTTTTTTATTCGTCAAGAAAAATTTGTTTCATCGCAATTTATGTTTCTTTGGAATCTGGGTGAAGCTGGGAATTCTTTAAAGGCATTACAGTATTTGAAAATGAATGTCTTTGATTTTCTCAATGATATATTTTGCACATTGGAACAAATGAATAATACGGGGAAATAATCAGCTCGTTTTCGACCAAAAACATGCATTTGAGGGTATACATTAACCCTTGGGCAGCAAAACTGGGAATTTGGGGGAGAAGAAATACCCCTCGTGTATGGTTACGGCATCCAAAATTATATCCAAAGAATAAAAAATAAATAAATAAACCCTTCGAATGAACACAAGAAAGTATTTGTGCACACGAATCCGAAAGAAGCATTAGTCAATATAACGAAAAAAAAATGAATACAATACGAATTGCTGATGCTATATATTTCTGAGAGTTTTGCGGGAGCTATTTTTGAAAATGAGAGTTTTTAATGGGGTTTTCACGTGATATGGCAAAAAAGAAGGGATAAACCAAGTGAGAAAATTGTCAATGTCCAACAGACTCCTCAAGTTATTCCTATATACCCTTCAAATTGACACAAGAAAGTATTTGTGCACACGAATCCGAACGAAGCATCAGTCAATATATAACGAAAAAATATAATTTAATACGAATTACTGATGCTGTATATTTCTCAGAGTTTTACGAGAGCTATTTTTGAAAATGAGAGTTTTTAATGTTTTTTTCAAGTGATAGGGTAAAAAAAGAAGGGATTAACCCAATTTAGGAAAATTTTCTATACGTCCAACAAACTCCTCAAGTTATTCCTATACAGCTGAAGATGGAAAAAAAGACACCCTTTTGTTTTAACTTTTTTTTTCTCTGTCAAAACGTTTTCGCACAGAAGAAATGAATGTTTCCTGACTTCGGCTATTTTAGCTAGTACTTCAGCTTATTAAGCGATGCTGAGCGAGATTTTCGTCGATATCAGCCAATTGAATATATAAAAGCAAAAAGGGGAAGATTTTCAAAAAAGAATATTTATGCGTGTATATTCAGATACTCATATTCCACCAGAAGTCATAAAATATTCGAATAAATGGATATAAATTGTCGAAAAAAAAGTCGCCGGAAAAAATAAGCTGTTATTGAACCTCATTTCGTTCGTTTTAAAACGTGCTTTCGTCGTCAGAATGAGCGAACCCTGTACCCATATGGCTTCAGGCGTAGGGGGGCAACAACGCATTCAGGGACATGTTTGGCATTCCACTCGCTCAGCATCAGCTCGCCATGTTTGCAGCATCTTAATCACCTGCTTTCTAGATAGAACATAAACCGACGGATGACCCAAAATAGGTCATGTTCCACGAAAAAAAGGAACCATAATTGGCATTCCACTCGCTCAGCATCAGCTCGCCATGTTTGCAGCATCTTAATCACCTGCTTTCTAGATAGAACATAAACCGACGGATGACCCAAAATAGGTCATGTTCCACGAAAAAAAGGAACCATATAGCGACGCTTGAATAAGCTAACTCGCAAGCTTTTAGCCGAAGAACAGTATTTTACGCATATATTAAAGCCGCTGCTGCGAGGCTCTCGAGAGAGGGTTTGGAATTCCAAACCCATGCAAGGACGCCGGGTATTGCTTTCGAGAATAATTAGGAAATATATGCATACGAATAAACACATGCTCCTTTTCGATCGAACGTTTTGAAGATCGTGTGATCTTGGCGTCATGAACATATTGTCGGCGGAGAACATGTTCAAGTAATGAGGAAACTATTGGAATCTAAAGAAATTCGCGTGAAATTTAAAGAGATCGCTGTGAAATGAGGTAGATAAAACCAGGATGCTTCTTGCGATAATGTGTTTTCAAGATATTCAAATGGCGACAGGCATAAAGCCGGGAAAATTCTTTAAAAAATTGTCAGTCATTGAAATAATGATTCCTGAGAATTCTTTTATGAAATTCGGAATGGATTTTCGCTCAAAATTCGAATTCTTCTCATTATTTTATACAGTTGAACTTGTAGCCTGTTCATCACCGAAATATTTTGATTTGTTCCTCATTGGCATCCGCAAATATATAGAAGAGATGATTTTTTACACACCAAATGTTCACGGAAGTAAAAATCGCAGAAGGATTTATTTTATTCTAGAAAAATAACTCAGCATTCATGATGGCCTCAAACTATTAAATGAAACAGTTTGCTCAGGTGTAAAAGAATTTCAAAATAAATAAGTAAAACTATATCCAGGCACTTTGATTGAGTAAACTGAACATAAAAAGAATGTTGTAAAAGCGACCAGCTTTGTTATTTTGGGATCTAGTGTATATAGATAGATAAAATTGACTTCTTTTAGTATAATTGATATAAGCAAGAACTTGTATGTTTGTTTCATTGGACGCGAAAAAAAAGATTTATCACATGGGTTCAAATAAATGCGCAGAAAAAAAAATCGTCGAACGAAGTTTCTGCCTCCAACTTCAAAGCAACATTAAATTCAATGAGTCTTCAGCCCTAATTGAGAAGAAATATTCAAAATTAAAACTGGAACACGTGGTTCTAAAATGGAGCTTTTGTATGTCAAAGATTAAAATCTCTCAGCAAAAACTCGAGCTCTCATCTCATCATTTTCTCGCTTATTTTACGCATATGGCATATGTCTTCCTCGCGAAATTTGTTTTCGCATTTGCACACGTTATTCTCGAAAGAAATCCTATAATTGGAATAGAAGTCGGCTTCCTTCGATATTATTCACCATTGAAGCGTGTCCTATTGAGAGCTTGAGACTGATGAGTGGCTCATTACCTTAATTAATACACATTTTTTTTAGAAATCGTAGGGATTCCATGCACACTTTTCAAGCGCTTCTCATCATATTTAGTTTCCAAACCCATCGAAGTATGAGTTAATGAGCAAAAACCACCAAAATCTAAGAAAAAAAATCATAATTTGATTTGATGCGTTAAGAAATGTTCGCAAGTTTTCATTTGCTTTGCTATGCCTTAATTTATTCGACTGACTACGTGTTTTAATGTTTTCGGGGATGATGGTTATCATGAATAGCCTCACTTCTTTTACTGGCAAATCGTATTGCAGATATTCCCAAGGAACTCAAAGAATGCAATTTTTTCTACATCCGCAAAATAAACTGCATTTTTTCGCATTTTCAATATCACACAACTACCATCACGGATGACCTAGTAAAATTAAATATAGTTGAGCTTCAATAATTTTGCTTCCAAAACAGAGACAGCCGAAAATCTTTCGAACTTAGATTTCTCAAAGTCAAGGGTAAGAATATCTGAAAAATTCGAAACCAAAACAAGTGTCTGACTTGACTTGCGGGATGACTTTCCTCAGTCAATCCAGGGCAGCAGTTTGCTTTGCGACCTGTCCACAGTCTCCAGCAAGGAAAAGAAGGCCGCGTTAATCGAGTTATTTCGAGTGACGTGCCCGAAGCGAACCGACGGCCCGTGAATAATCTCAGAACACGTCCAGACTTTACTAATATATATATACCGTGTATATATATATATATATACTCCATATATGTACAGGGTGGACCCACAAGAAAAAAAAAAAACGAGGAACTAATAATCAAAATGATGCGACCTCCAATTTTTTTTTTTGCTGTAAGCAATTATGTTTTATAGGCATTACAGGTGGTACCAGTAGCAATTTGACCCTAAACCATAGCTGGACTTGGGTTGAATTGTGAAGTAGTCAAATTGCGAGACAATGTCAAATGGCATGTTTTCTGCATGGTATTTGATGTTTCATGTCTCTCCAAACAGGTCAAATTACCTAGCAGAGGTTGAATCGAGAGTCAACATCCGCCCTGCAAATTTAATAATTGAATTATGGTATGGTCAATTAGCAGGATGAAGTACAATATCATCTGAACAAGAGAAAAAAAAAGCTCATTCAATTTTTATATATGGTCAAGCTGCAATATGTATATTGAACGAAATTAAATGTGACATTGAAAATACCATCAGCTCCATGCTCAATCGTTTGATAATCTTTTTTTTTAAGGTTTTACGTGGATTGGCTTTATTACAGTGTCCTTTTGAATCAACTACATCCGAATGTGGGGAACAAATGTTTTGTTCTCTGTTCAGAATTGAAAGGGTCTCAATACAAGGAGTGCTTAAATTATTCGGTGCTTTGAATACGGCTCGAGAATACTCGTATTCATACGAGCATAATTTTGCTGACATTCAGAGCAATATTTCCAGCCTGTATGAGATGTTTTTCAAAAGTTTCCACAGCTTCTCTGACACGCAAGTGATTATGGAGACGAAAATAATATCCTATAGTGGTGGCAGAATTCAGCTTTTCTAGAAAATTTAATCTCCAATAAATTCTAAACCATTTTGGAGATTACTTTCCCATTTTTTAATGCAATAGCTGTAGAAAACTCCAACAATGTTACGTTACGTGGAACGAAGACGGAAACTGCATGCTGCTGAAATATGAATTAGCCCTTTATTTTTGAAAATCATTTAAAAAAAATGTGTCGCACACTGTCAAAATTTTCGGCGAATCGTCCTGAAATTTGAATTTTTCAAATCTCATATCTCATAGACTGCATAACGTTCCGGATAGCTTACACTTGAAATCTTGCCCTACTGTTTTTTTTTTTGGACCGTGTACATAAAAAAAAAAGCTCCTTTTCTGAAGCTCTCAGCAGCTTGTCCTTATAGTTGGGCACTTCGCACTAATGCAGAAACTCTCCAGAAAACCCATATTGTTATCAGCATCTGGTGAAACACGTGTTTCGTGGAATGTACATCTTGTGTCAATTATTCCCTTTTTCTTCGCTATAATATTATTTTTACTATATTTTAAAAGGTCAAGTCATGTTCATCTAAATGCTTTTACCGTCACTGTGCAGCATTTACACCTTCTTATACCTCAGGCCTTTTGATTAATGCTTTCAAGTCCTGAATTCTTTCAAGAACAACATGGACCACGGTAACAGACGCTTTCTCATCAAAAAATTGCAAGTCAAATTTCTGGAATCCTCTTGGGAGGTATTATTCTGGAAAGACTAGGAAATACAAAGGTAAAAATGTAAGTTATCGATGATATGAAAAAGGAAGTGAGAGACTCTTTTTCAGCATCCTCTCAAATGTATTTCCTTGCAGTTTAATTAAGGCGTTTATAAAAGCAAGAATTTTACCTTCCTGCAATTCTTCGTTTTTTTCCAGCAAAAGATTTGGCTTCAACAAATCAAAAACGCATTAATACGAATTTCTGTGAGTCTCTCTGAGTTTGACTTGGAGTGGGTTGATTGCATATACCCTTCCGTGCGTGGGATAAAATTATTTTATCTAGATTAGAAACTATGTATAAACATGGAAAAACTATATCCAACAGAGGAGTTGAATCCTCCAAAGAAATAAAAATATTTTCCACCAGTCAATATAAGCCTCAATTTTAAATATGAAAAGGAAAATCTTTCTTCTGGTCACGAACACACTGCGTTGGTGGACAGTTAGCCGCTTTATTGAAGTTTCCCTCGGGGAAAGAAAAAAAAAACCCTCAAAGCGGTCGGCCCAGCTGGGAAACGCATATCCCGAATCTCACAGTTACAAACACAAGAAAATAGGAAAAAAGGAAAGCCATGTGAGGCAAAATACGTGACAGGACCACCAATCGTCAGCGACAGCGACGACTGCGATCAACGCGGACTGCTGAGCTCACTTGCCGGGATTCCTGCAGTTTTTGTTTCCTTGTTTTGGTCGAATTATCAGGCTTGTCATGTACGAATGAGAATCGCATTTCAGGGAAAAAAGAGAGTTATACCGAAATTTTCCTCCATTTTCTGGTTCTTCGGAGTATCATCATGGCCTGGGTCACACGGAGCTTTTGTGGTGCTCTATTAGAGTTTCATTTTTGTTTTCACACAGAGAAGCGAATAGCGACACTTTTTCACCATTTCGGCTACCACAGGTGCAACTGCAGTGGATTCAACTGCTTTTGGGGTTTGAGTAATTTAAAACTTATGGTATCTTTAGTTGAACCCTGTTAAACTGCAAACATCTGTGCAGCCTGATTTTGGCAATTTAAGGGGGGGGGGGGGGGGGCAGTTTAGCGGGGGTGGCAAGCACCTTCCCCCAAAATTGGGGGAAGAAACAAGAACAAGGGAAGGTTTTTTTCAGTAAAAGAGGAATTTCATAAGAAAGCCTTAACCAATGGTTGGCGGTGCTGGGATTTATCCACAAAATATGGCAAGCACCTTCCCCCAAAATTGGGGGAAGAAACAAGAACAAGGGAAGGTTTTTTTCAGTAAAAGAGGAATTTCATAAGAAAGCCTTAACCAATGGTTGGCGGTGCTGGGATTTATCCACAAAATGTTGTGCCACAAGGAGTAAAAGAGGGAGAAATAAAAATGATTAGAAGAGCCAGAGTCGGGAAAAATCCTGAATTTCTAGTATTCATCTTGAAGAAAAATTTGCAAGGGAAAAAAAGGAAAAAAAGTTACATTTTTTCTGCCTTCCTGCTGTAGAATTAGCACTGGGAGCTTCTCAAGACAAGATTTCTCAAGATTTGTTTTCAGGAATCTTCCATGCTGATCCTATTCCAGGAATGCTGGGGAAAAAACGCCACC
This sequence comes from Notodromas monacha, assembly GCA_905338405.1. Classification (NCBI taxonomy): domain Eukaryota; kingdom Metazoa; phylum Arthropoda; class Ostracoda; order Podocopida; family Cyprididae; genus Notodromas; species Notodromas monacha. The sequence goes on from CAJPEX010003634.1 coordinate 27,155, forward strand.
CAATGAGGGTTGTTATTCATTTTTCATCCAAAATTTTCTGCTGGATTAGAAAAAAAATGTTGGACTTTTTTCCGACTTAGGCCTTCGTACAAAAGTTGCGTTTTTAAATTCCTATAGTTCTCAGTGACACAAAATTTTGCGAATACAGTATATCCCGACTTTGCTGTGAGAAAAAGATATGTCGAATAGACAAACTCACAAAGTTGAAAACTGCGATACAGAATGGATGGAAAGTTAGAAAAAGAAGTAATTGAATTGAAGATAAGAATTGAAGTTTCTTTTCGCGAGAG
>CAJPEX010003635.1:4021-27433 GCA_905338405.1 Notodromas monacha
ATATATATATATATATATATATATATATATATATATATATATATATGCAAAAAATTGAAGCATCAAAAAAGTAAAAATCAGGAAATTTTAATGTATGTCCAATTTTCCTCAGTTCTTATTATAGTATATCATATAAAATGTGGATAAAAATTTATCTGATTTTTGTGGATCACTTTCTTTGAAATCCATATGGAATATTTTTGCCTGATAGTAAATTCCATGGTGAGCAATCGTCCTGTCAAAAAATTATAGTGTGGGGCAGATTGGAATTTATTTTTGCTCGGTGTCCTGCTGGGCGCGATGACCTGATAAAATGCGGAGAAATGATGCTTCATCTTTTTTTAGTGACATGCATGCAGTTTCTCTGTACTGTACATTTTTCTCTAGTAAAATAAGGGCATCCGAGAAATATTTTCCTGATTTTTATCAGACCGAAGAAATCAGGAAAGCACTCATCATTTCTGGAAAGTTTTTTATTCCACAGCTTTTGGAATGTTGAAAATGTAAACATATTTGAGTTTAATCGTGAAAATTTTCAATACCAGAAGCTTTAACTGAACAAATAAAATATTATGCCTGTTCATTTGATTTTTATAAATATGGATATTGAAAATCATGACTTATTGAACTGAGTTGAATTTTAGCCTTAATTTATGCAGGCTTCCAAACGTTCTAATAATTTCAAAATAACCATGTGATAATATATTATATGTTTGTTTATGATTTTTATAAGTATTTATATTGAGAAACAAGATTCACACAAAGTTAATTTCTGGCATTAATTTATGCAGACTTCCAAACGTTCTAATAATTTCAGTGCGAAAATTGTGTATATAACCATGTGATTTTATAATATATATATAAAATATTATATGCTTGTTTACGATTTTTATTCATATTGATATTGAAAAACATGATTTACACAAAGTTCAATTCTGGCCTCAATTTATGCAGACTTCCAAACGTTCCAACAATTTCTGTGCTAAATTTTTGTAGCCATCATGGTGGCTTAATCATCATCATTTCAAGTATACTTCGGAGTTTAAAAAGGATATAAAATATTTTCAGAAATGTCAAAATGAGTCTGACAATTTGAATTTCTGAATGAGGCTTCAATTTTATTCACTTGTTTTTTTTTCTGGTCCATATTATTTCAGTTAAAGTAAATCGCTTTTATTGATGATCGTGAAATCCGAAAACTGAGGTGAGATCATTTATTTTGATGATCCACTCGTTTAAATAATCAAAATAGCGATAACTCAATTTTAAAAATCTTAATGCTGGTCCCCTCGGTTGGGAAAATCTCAAAATGAGCTTATTGTTGCATTTTCAAAATCAATGAGAGAGAGAATTAATTGTTGCGAGATGATTTAATTTCAAAACTTTTGACAAAATCCTTCCTCTGGCCTTTTGACGCGTCTTCGGATCAAATGCTGGGGGTGACAAATTACACGGTTCCACGGGGACGCATTTTAGTGACGCTGGCACAATAACGGGGGTGTCTTTCGTCATCCACGGCAGTCCACTGTTCTTGTGTCTTTTCTTTTTGAAACGTGTTTTATATATATATATATATATATTACATATATTTATATCATTTTTTTCCGTCCTGAATGTTGTCGCGCGAGTTTTCCAGTATTGATCACGCGGATAGCCTGGGTCAGATTTCCCGCGGGGGTATTCGACTCGGGGGTCGGTGAATGCGTTGCAAAGGTTTGTGCTTTGCTGCTGATTGCCTTATTCTGTTTTTACTTGTAAACCCCTTTATTTTTCTCTCCAACCCCCTCTTGTGTGAAAGACACGGATGCTACTGTATATATATATGTATATATATATATATATATATATATATAGGGGGTAGGTCATAAGATCTTTGGGTTGGACGACTTAGTTGTGGTTGGACAAGTTTATTTGACATGGGTTGGATGTAATTTCAAATGATTGCAGGTTTTTTTTCTCCTGAATATTGTTTCCATTTTTTTTTTTAGCCTGAGAGATATTGGAACTTACAAAAAGGAAAGAGTTGAAGAACTGCTTAATTTTTGGGGTGATATTTGAGTGATGCAAGTGCTGCAAGCTTTGTTTGGCCAAGTTCTGAAAAGGTGAGAAGGAATTTTTTTTGGAATTTCTGGAGAATTTTCTTTGAGTACAAAGATGAACCATTAGCTTTATACTGTCACCAACTTATTGTATACCTCCTACAACAGGTTGATAGTATTGCTTTCTGTGTTTGACGTTCTGGGACGTCAGGCAAATTCCCGCCTAGCAACTTGTTGCTCCAAAGCAGACAAGGTCATTGCGCGTCCACTTACATTGTCTGGTTCATGGTCATTTCCCTGGCCCCCTTTTGCAGTGTCCCCGTCTTGGTTGCGCAGTTGCATCTGGCTTTTATCAAATCTATGAAAGGGTCTGCCAGCACATGTACAGGTATTCATTGTTGGTCTGGCATTAGCTGATGTTGCTCAGAATATACATATTGCTACTCTAAATTGAGAAGTCGTGTTTCATTTCAACCCCGGCCATAAGAACTAAATCTTCTTGTTAAAAGATTATCCTCAAGGAGTTTCCGTTCTTTAGATTAATTGATCTTTGGAAAGAGACGTTTTTCCTAAATCAAAAGTGTCTTTGGATAATTCTCTTGATAGTTTGGGATAACAATGCAATTTCTCCTCACAGATTCTCTCCAAACTGTTTAATCCACTAAAAACTCATCTGGGAGTGGGCTGAACTCCTTGTGCTTTAATTTGTGTTTGTTAATTGCGTTATGATGTAATTTTTATTACTGCGTGATATTTTGTTTTTGTGATCTATATAGTGAGGTTAAGAAAGTGCATGCATGCATGTACATCAGCTGTGCATTTGTACATTTTGTGATTTATTTACCTTTTCTTCAATACCCATAAACAGCTAATAGTCTATATTTTCATCCTGATGTGGTGGAATGCATTTGGATGAATGTCAGTGGGGAGTGGAGGGGGTTTGGATGTGGGAAAATATTTTGAAGTAATGTCAAGAAGCAGAAAACAATTTTCCATCAATCACTCAATAAACAATTTTCTGTTGTATTATATGGAATGAAATTCTGTGGCATTCCTAAATTATCTTCCTTTGATGTTTGTTTTTTTGGGGGGAAAGGGGGGTGGAAGTAAAGTGTCAGAAACATTCAGATCTTTATAGTGCATGAAGAAGGGTTATTCCAACTGCCCTTAGTTTTAGAGTGTTTTTTCTATGTCTGAGCAGATGTCACTCCTATAGTTTCAGAGGTTCAATTTGTGAGTCAAGTAATTTTAGTTTAGATTTTGGGTTAAATCAGATTAGGGTTGATATGCTTTTGACTGCTGTTGGTAGCAGAGAAGCAAGTGCCAACTCAGCTCAATATTCAAGAATTTTTTGAATAACCCATACATTTTGTTGAGTGTGGGGAAAAGGCTGCAGTGCAAGCTGGAGTTCTTTGTCTTCACAATCTTGGTTTTCTCTGCTGTTATCTAGATGTCGCCTTAGAAATGAAAATTCACTGGCTCTGAATGTTGACTGTTTATTTTATTTTACCCCATGTAAAAAAAATATTTGGTTGTTCCAGATTGGTGATGTTATTCTCTATCCGGTTTGTGATCACAGTTATATTTACTATCGAAATCATGGGATATAAAAATTAATTTCAAATTGTGCAGATAATCAATTTCAATGCACTTCCCATAGTTAAATCAGGTGCGTGATCTCTAAAAAAAATGGTCATGTATTTTCCATGATAATGACAAATTGTCCTAAAAATTGTTGTTCAGCAAAAAATAAAAATAAAAAATTCAGCGTAATTGAGGGAATGAACAAAAGCGTGAATTTTGAGTCTATGCGAGTCAAAATCGCAATTATTTGAAGGATTCGGACTCAGGGACACAAAATAAACATTCAAAGGCAGTGGAAAAAAATATCGTATTATTGTAATATCTCCAACGGAATATTCTTTTTATTTTTCGTTTTCTCATCTGTTTTTCCCCTGGCTTTTCCTTGTATCATCCGCCGTCGATGACGTGTGTCTATGCTGTGTCAGTGTCAGAGAGGAGATGTAGTGGAAATGAGGTCTTACATTTATTTTTCTTTTGAAACCTCCCATGTTGCTTTTGTTGATGGCAAGTGCACCAAGATGATGGGGGGGAAACACATTTACCCCATCAGAGACCCCATTTTTTTCGAGGATGAAATATGCGACAATCAATTTTTTTGAGGCTCCACTTTTCCCGAACTATGCATCAGAAAATTGGTTTCCTTGAGTGGAAGACGTGAATTTTTATTACTTTTTTTTTCTGAGCCCTGGGTCCCTTGAGAAATGGGCCCAGGTGAGGGTCCATGACAGGTCCAAGAGCTTTCTTTGCTCTATGACTCCCGTGTTTTTCTGTATAGAATTTCCTCCGAGCAGCAGTTCTGGCAATTTTTTTTTTCGAACGTGGGCCGATGTCTTTTCATGATTTGGCGGAATATAATCGAAATACGGTATTTTCAGCAGAGAAATTCCTTGTTGAGTTTTTGCCGAGGCAACAATTGTGTTTTTTAAATGAATCATAGTGAGTAACTTGTTTTAAGAAGCGTTATACTTTTATGTGAATATGCCTTAAAATAAAACTTTTCATGACAACCATTTCACCAATCCTATGTTATTATCCTCTGATAATTTTTCTTGACGCAAATACAGTTGCGTACATGTGTATGCATACATGCCAGATGTCCAGTTTTATTTCATGTTGTATTGTATTTTCTTTTATTTTTGTTATCAATTTGTGCTTTCCTGCTATGAAGTGATTAAAATGTCATTGAGTGGATTTGGGTTGGGTGAGATGGGGGTTTGTTTGTGGAAATCTTGATTGAACTTTGTGAACGCTGAAAAGCAGCAAATAAAGTGTTCTGTTCATTCATTCATTCAAATACAGATCTTAATACAGTAATTGTTACGGAACCGCTCTGGCACTGAAATGGCACTGTTTTGATTGTTGGACTTATTGCATGAAAAAAACCATTAAAATTGGCAGAGAGTAAGTTGAACAGTGCTTAAGTGTTACCAAATGATGAGGCTGTATATGCAAGTAAAAATTGTCTTTGCTCTTTTGAAATTCCATTGATGTCAAAAAGTTTCAAAACTAATGAAACAACCCTTGTACAGTTGAACCTCTTGTATAGTCAAACTTCAAGGGACCAGAAATAAAATTTGAATTTGGGATAGGTTTTGACTTAAGGAGGTTTTGAATTGAGCTACAATACAAAGCCCTTTTGTCCTGGGAAACATATAAAAATTGCTCAAAATTTTAAATTATGATATTCTGAGGCTGAAATTATTTCTTAAATGAGTTGAAAGCATCCTGAACTTCAAGGTAGGGTTCATTTGCCGAATTAAGTCTCTCACCTCCTTTAAAAACAAACCACTATCTGTTTTTACCGCTTTTTTTCTTTCTGGTGTCAAGAAAATAAAAGCCAACAGGCCACAGAAAATTTGACTTATGGAGGTTTGAGGGGAAAAGCCTTTGACTTAGGGATATTTTAAATGCATTAATTCTAAGGGGATGCAGACAGGACCTGAAAAAATTTGACTTATGGGGGTATTTGGCTTAGCAAGGCTTGAGTTATCAAGGTTCACCTGTACAGTATATGTAACACACACAGGCAGGGGTTAATATTCCACAACATCTGTATCAGTGTTTTATGTGATTCTGCATGATACAGTTGAACCTCTCTAAGTCAAATTTCTAGGGACCAGAGAAATAATTTTACTTGGGGAGGTTTCAACTTAGGGAGTTTTAGATTTTTTGAGATTTGGGGTAAAGGAAACAAATATTTTTGCTCCAAGGAAAATGGGAAATTGTAGATGAGGATATTCTGGGCCTAAACTTGCTTCTTGATGAGTTATTTGAAGCTTGCTGAACTTGTAGGCAGGGGTTCATTTGTTCAATTTGTCCTTCACTTTATTTCAAAATGCATAAAATAATTTATTTTGTTGATTTTATCTTTCATATTTCAAGGGAATAATGACGAAAAGGCATTAGAAAATTTGACTGACAAAGGTTTGAGAGAAAAATATTTCAAGTTAGGGAGGTTTTTAATACATTTTTTCTATGGGAATCCGGACAGGGACTTGAAAAAATTGAGTTATGGAGGTATTGGACTTAAGGAGGTTTGACTTAGCAAGGTTCACCTGTACTTGAATATATAAAATGAAGTTCACTGTCCCTAACATACATTCCAAACAAAGTTTTGTATACCAGCAATATCATTTCTGAAGATGATACAGGTGTGACATCTGGGCAGCAGGGGAGAAAATGGAAAAGTTGTGGACAGCTGGAGCGCTCTTCATATACGAGTATAGAACACAACTTCTTTTTTTTTCTCTTTTTCTCCTCACCACATGATATGACTGCTGAAATGTCTTCTCACTGACATGATTTTTTCTATATACCCTTCATCGAAAATTGGTCCAAAGATCCACTGCCAGCCAGGATGCCACAAAAATCTTGATATGTTTCCCCCTTCTCCCCCCCCCTTTCAAGTTTGTCAACTCAACTCAGTATTTTCATTCCAAGAATATCACATATATACACTGCACCTCTCGTAGAACCCACGGGGACCGAAAACCCCAATCCAATCAAACTCCCACGTTATCTTATGTGCCGTTTCGAAGTACTGACTGTATTGGGGACGACGAACGACGAGAACCTCTTGCATGCTGGGTGTATATATATATATATATATATATATAATCGCAAATATATATATAAATATACATAAGACGAAACGAACCCGTCACTCCACCCGTCACCTCTGGTACAAACTCTCACAATCAAAACCCGTCGGCTTGGGTTTTGATTAAAATCCGCTGCCGTGGCCCAGGTTACGCAACCCCTCCCCCTCACCCCCCGCCCTTCTTCCCGTGAAAGGAAGGGGATTTAATAATCCAGTAAATCTGCAAAGAGAGGAGGGGGGGGGGGGTGGGGGTTGTCGCGCGGAAATGCCCGAAACCCCCCTTTTATTTGTGCCCCCGAGATTTTTGTGTTCCCTTTGACCCCTAAAAATAATTGTTGCAGATAGACTCTGTTTACGACGATTTCTTGGAAATTTTATTTTTTTTTTATGTGTTGCAAATGAAGAATGGTTTGTCTCGAAGGGTCTTGAAGCGTCTTATAATGGTTCTCTGTACAGCGGAATTCTTTTGAAAAGGAATAAGTTTTTGGTCCCCTGGATTTTGTAGTAGAGAAAATAATCAACCTGTGTCTGCTTTAAAATATTGTGATTTTTCTGCTGAATTCAGAGATGCATTTCATTAAATCTGAGGATTTTTCTGGGCACATCAAAACAATACTGTACAGCAAAATCTCATTACAAAAAATACGGTTACAACAAAATTTTCAGTATATAACAAAATTTTTTCAAAGTCCTGCCAGAAATCCTATAGGGAACATGTTATAAAAATCTTGTTACAGCAAACTCGCCAATTCCATTACAACACAATTTTTAAGGAACATATGTGATTTCTTAAAGAAAAATCCCTAATGAATGCAGGCACAGTCTCAAATTTCCCATTCAAAATGGGACTGTGACTGGTTCTTAAGGCATAAGGTTTGTGGAATCAGGAATAAAAAGAATATTCAAAATCCACCTGAACAATTTTTCTTTCCACATTTTTTTCTGGGTTATAGGAAAGATGGTGAGGAAAAAGAAAGAATGAACCCAAAAAAAACTCATGCCAAGAAGGGGTTGTATGCTTGAGAAACCCTGAGCTGTTGCTTAGAAATTGTAAGCTTTTTTTGAACAGCAACCAGACTTAAAAATTGCTAAGAAAAACTTAATCAACAGAAAGTATGGGTGTTGACCACTTATTCAGAATAAATGTTTGTGATTATCATTTAAACTTATTTTTGAAGATTGCAGGTTTTTAAAGGCCAAAAACAGCTGAAAAGGTTACAAAAGGATGATGTTGAATTTATGGAGTTGTAATTTTTAGAAAATCTTCCAATCAGTCAAAAATTTCAAATATCTTGTTATAACAAATTATTTGTTATGAGAAACTTTTTTTGGAGTCCTCACAAGTTTCTTATGACAAGATTTCATTGTATTAGTTTAAATATCATAGTTTTGAGCTATTGACAAAGTTTCACCAGCAAAAATGCCTTTCCTTTATCCTAGTTGAATTTGATATCATTTGAGTGATCTGTGATTTTTTGAGGGGAGACCCCTTTTCATTGTATCCTCTGCAGTTTTTTTTCTGCCACCTTAAAAAAGATTGAATTCTGTATGTAAAGAAAAATTGAATACTTGTGTAAAATCAGAAAATTTACTTGCTCAAATCTGAGTATGTTTCTGGGCATCTAAAAAAAAAGTATCAAGCACATCAGCAAGGTTTCAAGTACAGGAAAAAATTGTCTCACCCAAAACAACAGTTTTCCAAGAAGGAATCCTTTAATTTTTTCTGATAGAATTATTTCTTTTTTGAGTACAGTATACTCTGTATAATTTTTTTGTGCAACATAGTCGTTTTCTGATATTGCAACCAGTGGATATTAGTTTAAAATAACAAATCGACTTAATTTTTTAATTTGAGAGGAGGGTTGTGTGGAAATGCCCAAGAACAATGTCTTTATTGTGTCCCCATGATTTTTGTGTTCCTTTGTTATCATTTGATGATGAGGTCTTTCTCTCTCTCTGCTCTCTCTGTGACTTGGGTCATTTCTAGAGAAATGTGTGTATTTTATCCTGGCTGGAAAAAGGGAGAAAAAAATGTGGAACACACATATACTGTATAAATAAATATCCTACTGTAAATATATACAGTATATAGAGAGAGAACCTCGCTTGTGGGATACTGATGAGGTCCTGATTGGCAATATTCTTCCAGTCCGCGGCTCTCTGATCACAACCCCTATGTAGCAACCCCCTTTTTTTNTCAGAATAAATGTTTGTGATTATCATTTAAACTTATTTTTGAAGATTGCAGGTTTTTAAAGGCCAAAAACAGCTGAAAAGGTTACAAAAGGATGATGTTGAATTTATGGAGTTGTAATTTTTAGAAAATCTTCCAATCAGTCAAAAATTTCAAATATCTTGTTATAACAAATTATTTGTTATGAGAAACTTTTTTTGGAGTCCTCACAAGTTTCTTATGACAAGATTTCATTGTATTAGTTTAAATATCATAGTTTTGAGCTATTGACAAAGTTTCACCAGCAAAAATGCCTTTCCTTTATCCTAGTTGAATTTGATATCATTTGAGTGATCTGTGATTTTTTGAGGGGAGACCCCTTTTCATTGTATCCTCTGCAGTTTTTTTTCTGCCACCTTAAAAAAGATTGAATTCTGTATGTAAAGAAAAATTGAATACTTGTGTAAAATCAGAAAATTTACTTGCTCAAATCTGAGTATGTTTCTGGGCATCTAAAAAAAAAGTATCAAGCACATCAGCAAGGTTTCAAGTACAGGAAAAAATTGTCTCACCCAAAACAACAGTTTTCCAAGAAGGAATCCTTCAATTTTTTCTGATAGAATTATTTCTTTTTTTGAGTACAGTATACTCTGTATAATTTGTGTGTGCAACATAGTCCTTTTCTGATATTGCAACCATTGGATATTAATTTAAAATAAAGAAAGCGACTTAATTTTTAATCTGCGAGGGGGGTTGTGTGGAAATGCCCAAGAACAATGTCTTTATTGTGTCCCCATGATTTTTGTGTTCCTTTGTTATCATTTGATGATGAGGTCTTTCTCTCCCTCTCTCTCTCTCTCTCTGTGACTTGGGTCATTTCTAGAGAAATGTGTGTATTTTATCCTGGCTGGAAAAAGGGAGAAAAAAAAGTGGAACACACATATACTGTATAAATAAATATCCTACTGTAAATATATACAGTATATAGAGAGAGAACCTCGCTTGTGGGATACTGATGAGGTCCTGATTGGCAATATTCTTCCAGTCCGCGGCTCTCTGATCAGAACCCCTATGTAGCAACCCCCTTTTTTTCTTTTCTTCACCATACTTATTTCTTCATACAGCATATGTGCAGCAGGGCTGCCAAATAAATGATGTACTGTACAAATACTGAGTTTTATCCGTGATGTGATGTACTGTTGATTGTTCTCTTCTTGGGTGTCCTGTTTTTTTTTTTAAATCTGTTCCGAGTAATTTTTTGCTGCTTTTTTGAGGGTGAAAGAGTGAGGGAGAAAAAAAATGGGGATGGAATTCGGGGTAAAATTGGCTGCGTTCATGTATTGAATACAGCTGCAAATGTTTTATAAAAAACATGAGTTATGAACAAAAATTAGATGTAGCGAACTTGAAATAAAACTGTATCGCGATTGGACAGGAGCCCAAAATTGAATCAATTCGCTGTAAGCATTATTACTTTTATATAAAAATGAGATTTGTTGTGAGGAGCCTCTGCTGTATTTGACAGATGCTTCTAAAAATTTTATCAATTATTTACTTTATACAGTGAGTATTGAGTATTTACTTACTGTGAGTATTTACTTAATACAGTCAGACCCCAAGATGTGGACGTAATTGGTGCATCAAGCGTGTCCCTAAGTCAAGTCTCATTTTCCCTAAGACTTACATTATATACATTTTAGTTGGTGTTTTATGGACAAAATACTCACCTTAATTCCATGAAGATAAAAATTGTCTCCCAATTCAAACTGATTCAATCAATATATGTTGACACAATATGGACATTTGGAGAATTGAATACTGATACTTCTGTACAGTACACAGGAATGATGGCATTCTCTGTAAAAATAATGCTCAAGTGAAAAAGAGAGAAGGAAATTCCTCTATGCTGGAGATACTTTTTTAAATTAGCTAAGTGGCTGGTAAATTGGTGAGAGAAATGCCCAAGAACTTTTCTTGCATCCATTTTAGGCTTGGAAATATCTGTCTCTTGTAATTTGGCCTGAAATGTATTTGCAATTTTATCAAGCTTGCTAGCTAGTCAGGAAGTGAGCAAAATTTGAGTTGCAAAATTTGATCAGGACAAACAAACTGACAAGAAAGCAAGTTAATAAAAATGTGTTAAAAAATGGGGATGGAATTTGGGGTAAAGTCGGCTGGGTTTGTGTATTGAATACAGCTGCATGTTTTTCTAAAAACAAACAAACCTGAGTTATTAACAAAACTTTGATGAAACGAACTAGAAATAAAATTGTGACGATTGGACAAGAGCACAAAATTGAATAAATTCGTTGTAGGCATTACTTTAATATAAAAACGAGATTTGTTGTAACAAGCTTCTCCTGTATTTAACAGATGGTTCTGAAAATTTGATCAATTATTTACTATATACAGTATGTATTGAGTATTTAATTACAGTGAGTATTTACTCAATACAGTCAGACCCCAAGATGTGGACATAATTGGTGCATCAAGCATGTCCCTAAGTCAAGTCTCATTTTCCCTAAGACTTACATTATATACATTTTAGTTGGTGTTTTATGGACAAAATAATCACCTTAATTCCATGAAAATAAAAATTTTCTCCCAATTCAAACTGATTCAATCAATATATGTTGACACAATATGGACATTTGGAGAATTGAATACTGATACTTCTGTACAGTACACAGGAATGATGGCATTCTCTGTAAAAATAACGTTCAAGTGAAAAAGAGAGAAGGAAATTCCTCTATGCTGGAGATATTTTTTAAATTAGCTAAGTGGCTGGTAAATTGGTGAGAGAAATGCCCAAGAACTTTTCTTGCATCAATTTTAGGCTTGGAAATATCTGTCTCTTGTAATTTGGCCTGAAATGTATTTGCAATTTTATCACAATATGTCCCTATGTTGAGTCAGTGTCCTCATGTCTGGCCTTTTTTAAATCAATTTTTTAATGGGAAAATAAGTGTCCCTATGTTGAATTGTCTGCAGGTTGAGGTGTCTGCATGTGGGGGTCTCAGCGTCTCACTATGTATATATATATATATATATATATATATACTGTATATGTATGTATATGTGTGTGTGTGTAGTCCAAATGTTTGCATTCACACCCATCTCAACTCAGCACAACTCAATTTTCCCCAGAAACTCGCAACTTAATTTTCATCAAAACTTTGTGAAGCTTTATATTACGGGCAAGTGAAGATATTCAAATGAGACGCCCACACTCACTTCATACATGTGCAGAGCAGACATGCTTATTAAAGACCCTCTTTCTTGCCGGAAGCGGTGTTCATTTTAATGAGGATGCTGCGTTATTTATGCTTGTCAGGTTGTTCAACCACAGTATTTCCTCTGGAAGGACGCATGATTTTTTCCCTTGAATGTTGGAATTTTTCTTTTGCAATTTTTAAAACTGTAAATATTTGGCCAAGTCATTATATAGGTAGGATGCATGAATGAATGCATCTGTGTAATTCATGTGTGACTTATTTGTGTCGATTTTGACTTTTTTTTTAGTGGTCTTTATGATGAGCTGGCTGAAAATAGAGGATTTAATAATGATTTTTGATAATCAAATAGTGTTGAAAATTATCCAATGCTGTACTTCTTTTTGAGTATTTCTGAGGGAGGAAATCCATCTTTCAATGTTTAAAGAGCTGGCATCCCACTTATGTGATGATATGAGCTTTTATGTGTGATACAGAATCTGTCAAAACAGACAAATGAGAGTCATTCATCAGAAAATGCCTGGTCCATCCATCATTCTCCAACCTTCATATGAAGCTGAGGACTGCTGAAAATATCAGAAGTATTTTCATCCACTTTTACCAGGTTTGCTTTTATTACTTTGGAGATATTTTCTCTTCAGATCACAATTTAGACTAACTTTTCAAGAACCTGCCATTTGTTTTGTGAATTATGCATTGAAGAAATGTACTCCATTTATTACCTGAATGAAACCTTGCTAGACAGAAATTCCTGTCTTTTGTAAAAAAAAATGGCAGGCTCTGTGAATTAGGGGTTTTTGTAGCAATGTAATGTTAGACTAGTAATGATTGCTTAGCCCTGAAATGTTGTGGCTTTGATTTTGTATACTAATGAAAATAATCACTGATCAGTAACCTATTTTCTGATATGAAGTACTTCAAGTTGAAATTAAAAACAACTGTGGTTTTAATGATCTCACTACCTGAATGATTGGTTTTGGATGTATTTGATTCCTTGTGAGAGGTCTTTTATGTCTCCGGAATACCTTCAGGGTTTTTGATATACTGTACAAATTTTGAGATAATTTTGATAAATTTTTGAGATAATGCTTGACAATAAGCAAAATAAATGAAGAATATCTAAAAACGGTTTACTTCAGCTTCTATTTCTATTAACATTAAAATTTTTGATTTCAAAGTCTGTGAGATATTTTTGTTGGACTATAATGAGGAAGCAATGTGGCTTGTTCTAATTGACTTGGTGTGTTTACTGTGGCAATGGTTTCCTGTGGTCTTATTTTTACTTGTAATCAAAGTAGACTTTTCTTTCAATTTATTATTCTTTATAAAATGATGGTCGATAAATGAATGTATTGTCATCTGAGGTTATTGAGTGTCCTTTGATACACGTAAAATACTTTGGTGGCATTGTGCCCAAAATGGGTCCCGTATTTCCATTTACAGTGTTTACCATATTTTTATCACATGTCCCAAAGGTCTGGTTTACTTTCTGTTTGTGGCTCATGACTGGTCATTCACCTGTTTGTCATCCAATCTATAAAGGAAGTGCCAAAACACTTCTTTGGTATTCATTGTCTGTCAAGAGTCTGTTGGAACAAGTTGCTGCTGTACAAAATATATCCAACACTTGGGAAGAGAAGTCCTTTTCATTTCACAAACCTGGCTGATAGAGTTAGTATACTTCTCACTGAAGTTTGTCCTAGTTGAAAACCTAAGTCAAGACAGAATCTTTTGCAAAGAGACGTCAACGTGACTGGTTTATTTTTGACAACATAGGATAACAGTATTTTACATGAAGATTACCTACTTTTGGAGCATTTTTGAGACAAGAGGTTGATGGAGCAATCAGCAAACAATTAGTAAGTTTTGTGAAATGATGAATGCAATGCATGTAATGAGGTTTAATGACAAGACTGGGCTCTTCCAAATGTTATTCTACTGTTGACTCTCCTGAGGCACCCACCATGTTGAAATCAAAGATATTTACTTGTACCTTAATATTAATGTTTCAACCTGAATGCTTTGTTAAGCATTAATGGAAGTTAGTTTTGTTTTCAGGATGATTATCTATTTTAGAATGTGGATCTCCCATTTAAAGTTTGAAGATAATGGCCAAGAGAACAAGGGATAATAAGACAGCATGTGCATTGGGTGGAAATCTGGATTAAGGTTTTTTTTAGAGGCCTTGAGGTTTTTGTTCAGTCAACTCCATGAAGTCCCCAGGACAAACAATTATACACAGAAGGTTGCACTTTCAGGTGATTAAAGGATAATGAGGGCCTTTAATGACTGTGCGCTCTTTGACTTTTATTCACAATTGCTCTGGTACTCTTCTGAACCACTCATGTTGTTTGAATCAAAGGGCAGAATATATTCATTTGTCAACCTAAAGATCTTTAGAAGTATCTGGTGGTATTTAAAGGGCAATTCCAATGTTAAATTGTCTAGAAGTGAGAAGTGAAGCATTCTGACACACAGATTAGGCCTGATGCATTTTGAATTTTAAGGAGAAGCACACAGAATTTTATCTTTATTTGAAAAATCATCTCGAACAGGGAAGCAAATGAACAAAATTATATTGCAAAATTCTAATAATTCATGTTATTCAATTTGAAATTCAGAGTTTTAATTTTGTATTGTTGATATCATGAAAGGCTCCAGAGAATTGTGAATAATAATTTGGCATGCAAATTTAACTTGCTTGATGATGTTTTGCAAAGAACATGGATGATTATGTTCCTTTGCTGATGAAGGCAACAGACAAACAATTACACAGAGGTTTGCACTAATGGTTGCATGTTAATGTGGAAATTTGTATGCTGTGCTCTTTGGCATTTAATTGCTGTGGCTCAAGGATTCTTCAAAGGTACTTATCAGATCCAAATCAAACCACTGTGGCTGTGATGTTTTCTGCTATTCTGTAGTTGTTGTATGTGAACCTCTGCTTTCTGAGGCATTAAAATTACAGTCATAATTGAAAGCTCATGGAATTCTATTTTTTTCTGTTCAGACGAGACTCATATTCTCAGCAAACTCTCCTCTTCTTGTTTTTGTATGGTGGACTTTTCTCCCAAAAATATTTTAATTGTTTTGTAGGGAGATCATTGGTGATATGAAACAAATGAGCAAGCCAAGAAAACAAATGATTAAAAATGGAATAATTTATTCATTTATTTGCATTTATTGGCTTCTTTCCTGTTTGAAATTTGGCTGAAAATTTGCTGTGAAATCTAGAAAATGTTTCTCAAACAATAAAGATACAGTTGAACTTTACTAAGTCTAGCCTCCATCTTTGAGCATAGAAGTAAAAAAACTTCCCAACTTTAATTCCCAGATGATCCCTGGCTAATCCTGTCTTGTCCAATGCAATCTTAATTTTCTTTATTCAAATCATTTTGGGTCATGCCACTCTTATTTTCATTTGCACAGTATTTTTAAAATTGAATTATTGTAAAATTTAGGAATACCTTTTTTAGGAAGCAAAAAGGTGCAAATTATTATTTTCTCCACAAAATTATGAGGGATCTTCTTGCAGGTTGGACCCATATAGACTCAAAAACTCTTCCAAACTAAAATTTTATTTGGAGCACCCTCAAATTTGACTTGAAGAGGCTCAACAGCACTGTAATAACTCCCTGGTCAAGTGGTAAACCTCTTTAATTCATCAGATTTCTTCTTGGAACAGTTTCAGCCTTGATTTCAATTCAAAACTTGCTGTGTATAAATATAAGTGAAAAATAACTGAAATACAGTATTGTTAGACTTTCCCCCCAAAAACAAAAAATGTCCATCTAATACAAGCATTCTTGCAATTTATTTCCCCACACTATTTTTACATTATAGTGTTTTTTCTTGGATAAGGAAAGGTGATTAAAAGCACTGCTGAGAGATGAACTCAAAGCATGTATCACAAATGTTTCTAGGATAAGAACAGGAATGACATCTATACTCAAGATCTTTTGAATGAACCCAGGTTGAATAAAGTACACACACACACACACAGTCAAATTCCTCAAAGGGCACTGAAATCATAGCACAAAAAGTGCTGTACAGCAGCAGCACCTTATAATTCTTGTGTAGTATAGTTCTTCACAGAAAGAAAGAAACATGTTCTGTTGTACCCCTTAACCCCCACTTCACCAAAGAAGCAGCAGAATTTCTGCAAAGGGGAAAAAAACATGGTGAGAAAATGTTCAATAAACCTCCCCCCCCCCCAGGGGGTGGCCCTGTCCTGTGCAGAAACTTCAGCTGTGTGACACATTCGCGCCCGGTCCTGCCAAGGGGAATTTTCAAGAGGGTCCCCCACTTTTCTCTCATATATGTGCTGTGCTGAAGGGAATGAGAAGAAGAGGGTTTCTCTTCATCTGCTGGCACCCAGCCCAGGGGGGCATAATCAGCCACGCCTGAACCGTGTCGCCCTGGCTGGACAGCGGGCATTAAGCTACACACAGCAGCCCCCTTTTCTGAGTATATGTACATATATACAACCTTGACTGTATATAAGGCATTTTCTCACCGACTTTACTATGTATACTTACTCAAAACATGAATACCTTTTTTCTTCTTCTTATTTTGAAATTGAGTCAAGGTTTCATTATTGTACTACTGTTGGATCAAATAATGTTCGTTATTGTTGGGAAACAATTTTATTTCAACATTTCTTGAACTTCACTTTACCAATTTATTGATCCACTTGCAAAACTAACATATTTATGTTGAGGTAAGTTTCTCCCTAACAGTTATGACAAGTGCTTGGAATTGTCAATATTCTTTGTCAAACACACAATGTATAGTAATCAATTAGAGCATTAGATCATACTTGTTTGAATTTTCAATATTAAAAAGAACAGCACTGAATTTCCAAGGCTTGGTAATAACAGTGGAATCTTATTTCAACAGGTCATATTTTGCTTGCAAAAAAATTTCTCTTTATAGGGCCCTGCCAAATATTCACAATCATGGTTGAATTTCCTTGTAAAAAAGGTTTTTTTTTATTATACAGAGCTTTTTTCTGGTGTCAATGGCTTTAGTTGTAATAATGATTTGTTTCCTGTGCAATTATTGTCAATGAATGCTTCAGTGTATGTCTCAGCTGCTTAGCAATGTTAAACATCAAAGAGCCCAGCAATCAGACTTCAAATCAAGTGTATAAGTGGGTTATTCTGCTATGGTGACTTCATTGTCAGCAAAAACAGCAACCAAAAATGAGCCATGATAAAATATCAGCCCAAATTCAGATCATATATATGCCCATATATACTGAATGGTATTATATACTTGGAATATATATTCCAGGGTTCCTCAAGCATATTTTCTAAATTCCTGGCAAACCCTGTGGTTTGGGATTCAAATTGCTATACATGTATATAGGAACGCTCCTGTAGTTTTATTTTCATTTTTGCCTGCTGAGGTTTGAAGGACATTGAGGTTTTCCCTAAACCCCCCCCCCTCCCCCTTTTCAGTGGGTTATTGATTAGCGACCCCCAATGCTGCCTTTTTATTTTTTACGGTTCCCTTTGACCTCGTTGAAATGCGTTTCTCTCTCTCTCTCTCTCTCTCTTCGCAGAAAACAAGTATATGGATCACTTTTTTTCCTTCTATGCTTTAGTATATGCGTATATATGTGGGTTTGTTCATAAGTTTTGTAAGCATTTTGCTCCCCCAACTGGCTATGGGTCATTGTGAATGGATTGAACTTGAAGTGATCTCATTTTTTTCTGTATTTTGCTGGGAAGCTTTGCCATTTCATTTTAAAATGTTCTGATTTGTTTCTGATATGGCTGAGATTCAAATAGAAGTACATTACTGTATCTGCAGTAATTGTAGTCCAACTGTAGTCCATGTAGTTTGGTACCCAACCAAAAGCCCCCCCCCCCCCCACTTTTTTTATGCAAGTTTCATAACAGTGTTTGGTGGCCCTGAGAAGGGCTGTTTGGTTTCATCAGTCCTCAAAAATTACTGTTAAATAAACATCTTCAAAATTGCCTTCAGCAGCCTCTTCCTCAGTGTCACTGATGCTCTCAATGTCATTTTACTCTCAATTTGGCCCTCCTATCTCATCTCCTTCTTCATTAGCACATTTCCAGCACCTAGTACTGGCATTTGTGCTAATCTTGAATAAATAGCCATTGTAGTATGCCTTTTCACCACCCTTCTGATTTTTGATGATCTGAAGTGCACCAGCCATTGGATCAACAAGGTGAACTGTTGATTTTGCAGAAGTCAGCAAGTGATGATGCTTTGACATTCAAAGAATCACTGATGACCACTGCAGGTAAGCAAGCGATGATGCTTTGACATTCAAAGAATCACTGATGACCACTGCAGGTGAGGAATCCCTTTATATACTCAACTTACAAACATATTGGTACTTTGCCTTGTGCTGGGCCTGTTGGTCAAAGGTGCAGGTTACCATCAACAGTTACAAGAATACCTGTAATCTCCAATTTTTGCACCAAGGGGGCTTTTGACCTAGGGGGGCTTTTGGCAGGGGGGGGGGGGCCTTTCCGGGGGGGGGGGCTCTTGACCTAGGGGGGGCTTTTGGACTACACCCATGTAGTTCAATGATTGTAGTCTCTTGATGGTAAGTTGCACCTTTCACCAGCAGGCCCGGCAACGAGGCCAAATACCAATATGCCTAGTTGAGTATAGAAAGGGATTCTTCACCGGCAGTGGTCATCAGTGATTCTTTAAATGTCAAAGCATCATTACTTTCTGACTTTTGCAAAATCAACAGTTTACCTTCATGATCCAATGGCTGATGGGGCACTTCAGATCATCCAAAATAAGAAGAGTGCTCAAACGGCATACTAAAATAGCTCTTTATTCATGTTTAAGAACATAAAAGCCAGTACTATACACTGGGAACAATGTGTGAGACCAAAGAACACTGCATTGTGGGAAGAAGGAGATGAGATAAGAGGTCCATACATCAAGAAGAAAATGATATGGAGAGAAGCAGTGACTGCAGGGAAGAGGCAGCAGAAGGCAATTTTGAAGATGATTTCTTAAGCAGTTGTTTTGAGGACCAATGCAACCAAACAGCCCTTCTCAGGGCCGCCACACACTGTTATGAAACTCTCATCCAAATGAAAAAGTTGGGGGGGGGAGGCTTTTGACCTTGGGGGGCTTTAGGCATGGGGGCTTTTAAGAGGGTGGGCTTTTGGTTGGGTATTTCTTCAATTCTAGGAAACCCTGAAGTTTTGAAGTAACCCCCTCACAGCAGTAAAGCTTTCATCATACCAATAATGTATAAAAAATTTTCATATCTTTATTTATAAAATGTTTTACATGTAAATACTGTATTACTTTATGATTCATTCAAGAATAGAGAAAGGTAATTTCTTGGTAATCTGGACTAAACAATATATCACAGTGAATTTTCTCAGTTACAGTATTAGAAACTTTTTGGGGTCCAGAACCATCAAAACATTCCATTCAGCCTAACCTATATAACTCAGTTAATACACTTTTTGGATAATGAAATTGATGAATTGCTTTTATACTTCCTGAAAATTTCAAAATATTTTTATTCTCAGTGGACAGCATATCCATGTTTTCCAATGGTTTACAATGACAAAAACATTTTAACCTTTGGGCAGCGTTGCTGGGTCCTTTTCCATCCACAGCAGCAGTGCTGGGATTTTTTTGCAAGGTTTTGAATTTTGGTTTGACCCAAGGTCACTGAAATGCAGCTTTGGCTCAGTATCCAAAGTCAGGAAAATGCAGAAGAGGCAAAGTCATTGTTCTGAAAATCCCTCAATGATAATCCTACAGCAGAAATGCAGAAAAAATGTCACCCAACAGGATTTTCTTCTTTAAATTTTTTTCCTGCAGGATTGTTACTCCATTTTTTTTAAATAGAAGGCTAAACATGTGTTTACCTCTTGTGTAGTTTACCCTTCATTTGTGTCCACTGCAGTAGTATTCTTACTCATGATTTTTGCCAATTAAACTAATTTTTGTGTTATGAAGACAAATGCTGGTGTATTTTCTACTGTGCATTTAATATATCTGTTTTAAAGTTGAAGGATATATTTTCATTGTCCGCATTTCTGGAAAGCTTTTAGAAATTGTTTACCTAACATGAAAAGTTTTGAAAATCCTTCCATTTGTCAGAATGGGTTCTGACCAGGGTTCTGGTGGGTAGTTTTGGACAAGATTTGAAAAAATAAAAGACTGAATCAGCTGGCCTGTGGCTGGGGCAAAGCCGTACATTATAATGTTGCTCTATTTTGTATAGATTTGGCAAAATATTGTTTTACAAGTGCTTCTTGAAGCAAATTGGCAATCCAACTCAACTGATCAGAATTTTCACAATGTACACTTGCCAACTCTTGCAAGGTCTGCGCTTGCACAAGGACTGTTGATACCAAAGTACTATAACTATTTCTGCGGTCAAAACTTGACCAGCAAAACTTTGGGATGAAAGTGGGCAAGATTTGTCCAGTGGACTTTCATGCATTTCAGAAAATAGTCCTTATTGGAGGACAATTATTTGCAGAGATAAAAATGGGAACTCAAGGTCAGACTTGGTTCCACAGGATTCCTTGTGAAATTAGCTAATTCCAAAACCTGCCTTTGTAAAAACTCCACTATTTTATTTTGAACCCTTGAACGGCGGAGGGTTCTTTCCCATTGCCGGCCAAAATTGGATTATTTTTGTATGATGAGGAGTTTTAAGTTTTCTGTAGGTCAGAAAAGACCTTCCAGGTTGGCTGAGGGGAAGTCAGGATTAATCCAAGAAAAGCCCATTGCTTAGCATAGCATTTTTTTGTTGCAAAATGTTTCTGTGCAAAAAAAAAACATCATGATTTTTCCTGACTTTGTCCTCAAATCCCTGTTGTCCTTTTTTATTTTCTTCCCTGAGGTGCAACAAAATTTTGCAAAGATAGTCCAACTTTGCTGCCCAAGGGTTAACACCATTGATGTCAATATTGAGATAAATTTGTTTATCCCAACATCCAATCATTTTTACATATGCACGCAGTCTGTTACTAGTAATTTCATTTGCATAATATCTGAGGCCCATTTTTAGTGATGGGAAAGTTTAAAAAAGAATACATTAATGTTTGTTGTTTCAGGTCTCTGTATATTTTGGAGAAACTCTGGTCAATTATTCTGGTACTCACCAGGAAAAAAAAGTCATATCAAGTTACAGAAAATAAAGAAAAAAAAACTTCTTAGCCATCCCCTCTGGAATGTGCTGGGAATGTCATAAGCCAGTCATGAACTCACATGTGTGCCTGGGATGCTTTCTTTGGGTTTGTATTTTTCATGGGACCACTGCCTGAATTTATGCTCTTGTGGAGAGAAAATTCGGGTCAACCCTAGAGCTTTGGTATATACTGCATACATGCGTGCTTGTTTTTTTCTTCCTTCATTTTATTTTTTGAAAACATTGTGCTTTGGTTTTTGGCGGGGTTTCTTTTTATTTATTTTGCGAGGGAAATTGCGGTGATGAGGCAGTGCATGGGGGCTATAAATAGGGCCAGAGGAGAAGTGGAGGAATTAATCGATGGACTGTCTGGTTTTCGAGGATATCCTGCTGGGGTTCAGGGGTTGACTTGGGTATATGGGAAAGAGGGATTTAATCCGTGGAGAATCTTGATAAGGAAGAGGGTTCCGTCTTGCCCAATGTTATTGTCGCATCAGAGCCCACGACGCAAAAAGGTTCTGCTGATGATGAAAGCCCTTTTGGGTGTTTCCACCATGACCGGGAAAGCCGCCGCGGGATTCTCAATTTTTGTTGTTGCTCGCCTTATACTTTGAGTGAAATACAGTGAGACCCTGATGATATGCGGACACCCCAACATAAAAGGGCAATTCGACTTAGAGACACTTGAAAACCAAAAGAAATCAGGCCCAACATCCGGACATTGGCTCCAGTTATAGGGACACTTTTGAAATTTTCCCCAAAAAATCAAAACATTTTATTTTTAATTTTTTTTCCTTTTGAACAATTCAAGCTATTTACATTCACAAAATCGGAAAAAATATATGAGGATTAATTCACTCTAATTCATAATCAAAAGCAAGCTGATCTTGTGCTTCTTTTTTCAGAGTGTTTTTTTTATAATCTGTGCATATTGTAACAAGACTTTTTTCTTTGCTTAATTATTCATCTCCTTTTGACACCAAAAAATCAGATTCTCTGTGGTTTTGTTCTGCACTGTTGTTTTATACAACTAGATGTCAAAGGAAAAAATGTTTCTTTAATTATTTGAGGGCTTACTTATAATTATTGATTAAAAGGAGAACCAATTAAATATATAGATATTATAGATTATTGAATAAATTTGATGCAAAAATGGAAGAAAGGATCATTTTTTGCCTCCTCTTATTCAAGCCTTAGCAGAAAGATTTTTAATGCAGATGCAGTAAAATTCCGTTACAATATGATTATACTGTAGTTTTAACTAAATTTAAAAAACACATTGTTCTAAATTTTTGGTCCTGGTATAGTTTTTTTGTGTGGAACATTTTTTATAAATTTTCATTATAAAAAACTAATATCCCTCTATGTTCTCAGTGCAACAAAGTTTTGCCTTGAGTTTTTGCTGGGACAAGATTATATTTCATGAGAAGGCTGAGAGCTAAAAAGTGGACAGAATAATTCTTTAAAAATAAATTTTCAGCCCAGAAATGTTCATTGATAAATTGCCAAGGTAGAAAAGGCCCTAAGGTTTGTTAGGAATAAGAAAGAAGTGAATAAAGCTAGATAATTTGGTCAGGCTACAACTGGGGTGTTTTTCACCCTATATTATAAAGCTGTTGTACTTTGATTTCAAAGGACAAATCACTTTCAAAGCTTGAAAATTCTCTTGAGTGAAGCGCATGAGAGCTCAAAACAGAGTGATGCAGACACTTTGAATTTTTGCAGGCATGCACACAAGAGTTGTTGGGCATGCATGCTAATGTACAATATAATACCTAAAGTTTGTAGAAATATCCTCCACTCCTCAAAATTGCAGTGCCAGGCACATCCTGGTACCTGCTACAGTGTCAGGATGCGCCTGGCACCATAGCATCCTCAAAGATTACTTTTTCCTGTCTTCATCTGAATAGTAAAACCTTATGAAGGTTATTTATTGAGAATATTATATAAGCCACATCCTCATACTCTCTCATTAGATCAGTTGCAATTCAGCTGTGCGTTTATTCCAAGTTATTCAAGCCCAAGCTTGTTGAGTTGTTATTCGTTTATTTGCTTATTCCCAAAATATATCTTACTCCAAATCTAGGAATTCCTAAAAAGGAATCCTGGTCCTGTCCTGGACTGAT
>CAJPEX010003636.1:0-21363 GCA_905338405.1 Notodromas monacha
CTACTGCCCTCGCTGAAATGATCGCCGCTGATTATTGTTGTTGCCCCTGTTTTGTTGCTGCCGTCGATTCCGGTTAGAAGTCGACGGAGCCGCGTTTGCAAGATTGACGTTGGCCGCAACCACTGGTGCGGCGGCTGCTGCGGCAGGTGGAGCCGTGGCCAGGGCTGCGGCGGGTGCTGCGGGAGCCGCTGCACCATCAGCCAGGGCCGCTGCGCCCTGAAATGCGAGAACTGGTGGCGCCTCTGCCATGCGGAGTTTGTGCGCAAAGTAGGACCGAATGAATCGGTATTGCCGATGAGGGCGTGTGGCCCAGACCGGGTCGAGTTCAGGCATCTGGGCATGGCGGTCAGTATAGGCCTGGAGTACTTCCAGATAATTACCGCGTTCTAGATGTGCGCGCAGGACCGGGCCCACACAGAGGTGCACGAAATTCATGTTGGTCTGAATTGTGCTCAATTTCTCAGTGATTTGGACAACTCTGTTAAAGTAGTCGTAAAATTCTGGGAGAGTGTTTGGTGCCGGAAGGCGATCAAATTCGCGGTAGAGCTTGAGGCGTACCGCGTCCGTTTGCCCGTACTCGGAGAAGAGCACCTGGAGAACGCTAAGGTAATCCATGTTAACGTCTTGGTACGCGAATGCGCCAAAGTTTTCTTTTGCGTTACCATCAAGGTGAAGGAGCAACACTCGGATTCTTTCGATGTCCGTGAGTTGCGCAGCTGGGATGATATGGACTGGCAGGAAATTGCGCCAAAGGCGCTCAAACAGATAATTTGAGTCCGCTTGGCCAGTAAATTTGTTGAAGGAGGCGTCGCGAGCCTGCTTTTCGTAGGATTTAACAAGGTCATGGTTGGAGAGGCTGGTGGGTTGCCCTGTCCCATATGTGGCGAGAGCGTGGTGATACGCCTTGTAAGGTCATCCCTGCGGTTGCAGGATTGATGAAGGCCCGGACTCCGAATTGCCGTAGCTGGCCGGAGCCGGCGGGTGTAACAGTGCGGGCGCCATGGGGCGCAGAGGGACAAGCTGTCCCATCGCGGGATGCGAAGCTGCCGATCCTGTGCCGCGCAACGTGCTGGGCATGTGCGGCGGTAACACAGGAACCGGCGCCCCCCTGGGGGAGGGCTGAGGCGCGGCGTGCGCCACCAATTGCGTTGGAGGCATGGGTACCTGCGGCGCTGCGGGGAAAGCAACCCCTAAGACGCGAGGCTGTGTCGGGCGTAGGCGCGGCCACCCCCCGGTCATGACATCCATGGATTGCACCAAAAGGGTGTTCACCTTGGTTGCCAATCGCGTGAGGGCGGCGATTTCGGGCTGCGAGAACGCAGCAGGAGATAAATCTATGAGATGCGCAGCAGCATCAAAAAAGCTGGGTACAACGCTCTCGAAGCGTTGTTGCGGATCGCCGAGTTTGGGCGTCCGCAGGATATGGTCCACCGCGCCTACCGCGTTGGCAAGACGGCGGACCTGCTTAATGATTGAGGGGCGGCGTGCTGTAGACGCCAAAGAGCGACCACTGGAGGCCGCGATTGAGGCAGCGCCGCAAGACGCTGGCCTCAAAGATCGCCGTTCGATGCCTGAAAGAGGCGCCTGTTGTGTGCAATGTGAAGAGCGCGACCGCGCGCTATTGTGACTGTCGTCGCTGGACGGGCTCGGGGATAGGCGATGCCGTGGCCTTGCCGGTAGAGGTCCCCGCCGTCGCGGAGGCTGGCGCGTACCGCGGGTACGGTTGAGATGGGCGGCGTGCCGGGGACTGCGCCTTCCTCACCGTTCATTGTGCCAAAAAATTTTCACACAAAAGAAACTGGTGAGTACTTACAGGTTTTTTCCAGAGGGTGAGGTGGGCTGGGTGTAAACGTATGGGCAGCAGGGCTGNGGAGCCGGCGTTCGCTGCCGGAAATGATTATCTTTGTTCTTGACCCGGTTTACCGCAATGCGGTAAACCGGGTGCCCTATCCGCTTCCGGGTTGGCGTGTAGGAGTTGCTGTGCGGTATACCCGAGCGAGGATGCTACGCTTGGGTTGCCGCGTGAACGCGACCCCACAACATCGTGTGAAAATTTCTACTTAATTTTGTTTGACTTTTCTCAAAGCGAGTAAAATTTTGCATCGCTCAAAATGAATTTGAAGATAATGCTATACTTTTCTCAAAAGGTTAATTCATCTGCTTGTTATTATAAAAATGTCAAATGAAAAGTTCGGTTCTGGTTCAACACCTCAAGTCTTCAATACTTTTTCAACTTTGCTGAACACAGGCAGGTTAGATGAGGGACGAGATCCTCAACGTTGCATATGTGTGATTAGAATTTCTTGAAATATTTTACGTTAGTAGCTGAAGATGGAATATGACTCACTTCTTAAATTATTGTGATCAGCCAACTTACTGATACAAACGCTTTCGTACGAAATTTTTAATTTTCCCGGAAAGTTATTTGAAAATATGCGCCAGGTCTTCGAGGTTGGCGGAATACTTGTACAGTATGCTCTTATTTTGTTGACGATATTATTTACTTATTTTCTGCTGTAGAAGTTACAGCAGACGAAAATTCATGAACAGCACAGGAGACAATACAAACACTTTTCCTCGAAGTCATAACCATTCCTATGCATGGTATATGATACATTGCTAAAATTTTTGATTCCTAGTCTTCGAAATTCGAGGTACATTCAAGAATGCATGCAAATTGCACAGGATGGCTGAATCTGTTCTTGACTGCAGCATTTATATGCAGCATATATATACAGTAGATTCTGCTGATTCCATCCTATTAAAGCCAACCAACAAAGAGTCTCACTTCTCATTTTTCCGTAATCCGCGGACGCGGACCCCCGAATAATGGTTTATGTATTCAATGTATACCAATTAACAGAAGCATGAGTCCTTCGAAATGATCTTTTAAAGCCCGCAGCTTCCTATAGTGAGTGTTATTCTAGAGATAAGTTTAGGGGGCACCTAGGTAAATCTGTAACAAATCTTGTCATCTACTGAGCGTAGATATTTAGGAAAATCATAAAGTTTTCTCAATCTAAATAGATGTCAGTCGCAGTCAAACACTGCTGTCGGGATTATGTGGGTGCCCATCCAGATCCAAATTCAGCACCCATTCAAGATTCTCTCTATAGAAAATCATAAACAACTCGGAGATTTTCCATATGCCGTAGTTATCTTCCCAGCCGTTGAGCGTTGTCTAAGAAAAATCTCCGCCAATTTTTCAAACTTGCATATCCGGGAAATGTGCTGCATCTATATTTTATATGCAAAAATGGGAAGATGTCTATAGTAAAGTTTGCTGCATGAGTCAATCAAACTTTGATCTGCGTCTGACTCCTTTTCTGACGGATTTTGAGAAATTTTATATCATCCTCATTTACTTCTGAGGGCATAGTACAATATATAGTACATATACTTTATCCCATTCTATAGTATATACGCAGTAATTATTACTATATTACAGTATTTTGAATGCTTCGAATTGTATGCTTAGCGACATCACACTCTCACTTTTGAATCAAAAAGAAAATGTTTTAGCAACATTGCAATAGATGTCACTACAATCAAGACCGCCCTGCACACAGGCCTCCCAGTTCCTTCATTGAAATATAATTATACAGTACTGTATGCAGTTTTCTTGAGACTGATCAAGATTTTGTTTGAAAGCTTGAAAAAGTATCCGTACTCCAGGTGAATTTTCCATCAGAGAGTGTGTACAGGACAGCACTTTTTTCCTAATATTTTGAGCAATCTCAGCCCAGCAATAACAATGAGGGCATGACATCATGCATGACCCACTAGTGCCTAACTAGAGATGGCATTTTCCAGGGGGGGCATGATGAACATGCCCTTACAGAAAGCCCTCATGCCATGACCATGGGCATGATGAACATGGGCTTCCCATGGACATCCTAATAGCCATGATCATCATGTAGTCATCATGGGTTAGCACATGCCCCCTGCATGGGCAACCCACGTTCATCATGCCCTTCATATCTCCCCAAATTAATGTGGAAAGTTCCAAATTCCCTCAAAAATATAATTTATTCACAGAGAAAAGTAATTTTATTCCAGAGAATTCTGTTTGCCTATCTTGCACTTCATCAAGTCCCATACAATGAACACTGGTATACTTTTGGGCTATTATTTATGCAGGTATATAGGTAATGGAGGAAACCTAATTAGGTGGATGTGTGTGATTGTATGGAGACCTGTGCTGTAAATTATCTGTCTTGAACTGGATTTGAACCTGGATCATCCGTGTGGTGTGCAGTTGCTATACTAACTAGGCTAAACCTACCTTCTCCTTTTTAATGGATGGAATCTGCAGTGTTATTCCAATGCAGCAGCACATTGTTTGTTGAAGCACAACAAAATCTTCATTATAATAAAATTTTTGTTAGAACAAAATATTAGTTATAACAAAATCTTTGTCATAGTAAAATGTTCCTTATAGCAAAAGTTTTGTTATGGAAAAATGTTTTTCATGATGAAAGGTTTGTTATAATGAAATGTATGTTATAATGGAATGTTTGTTATAATGAAATGTTTGTTATAATGAAATGTTTGTTATAATGAAATGTTTGTTATAACAAAATGTTTGTTATAATGAAATGTTTGTTATGATGAAATGTTTGATATAATGAAATGTTTGTTATAATGAAATGTTTGTTATGATGAAATGTTTGTTATGATGGAATATTCTTTATAATGAAATGTTTGTCATAATTAAATGTTTGATATAATGAAATGTTTGTTATAATGAAATGTTTGTTATAATGAAATGCTTGTTATAATGAAATGTTTGTTATAATGAAATGTTTGTTATAATGAAATGTTTGTTAGAACGAAATGTTTCTTATAACAAAATGTTTTTTATAATGAAATGTTTGTTATAACAAAATGTTCGTTATAATGAACATTTCATTAAAACATTTCATTATAACGAGAAGTTTGTTATAACAAAAAGTTCGTTATAACTAAAAGTTCGTTATAATGAAAAGTTCGTTATAACGAAAAGTTCGTTATAACGAAAAGTTTGTTATAACGAAAAGTTCGTTATAACGAAAAGTTTGTTATAACGAAAAGTTTGTTATAACGAAAAGTTTGTTATAACAAAAAGTCCGTTATATCTAAAAGTTTGTTATAACAAAAAGTTTGTTATAACGAAAAGTTCGTTATTAACGAAATGTTCATTATAACGAACATTTTGTTATAACAAACATTTTGTTATAAAAAACATTTTGTTATAACAAACGTTTCATTATAACAAACATTTCCTTATAACAAACATAATAACATTTTGTTATACCAAACATTTCATCATACAAACATTATAACATTTTGTTCTAACAAACATTTTGTTCTAACAAACATGTTATAACAAACATTTCATCATACAAACATTATAACATTTTGTTCTAACAAACATTTTGTTCTAACAAACATGTCATAACAAAATGTTATAATGTTTGTTATAATGAAATGTTTGTTATAACAAAATGTTCGTTATGATGAAATGTTTGTAACGAAATGTTTGTTATAATGAAATGTTCTTTATAACAAAAATTTTGTTATAACAAACATTTCGTTATAACAAACATTTCGTTATAACAAACATTTCATTATAACAAACATTTCATCATAACAAACATTTCATTATAACAAACATTTCATTATAATGTGATTGTAACAAAATGTTTGTTATAACAAAATGTTCATTATAACAAAATGTTTGTTAAAACAAAATGTTTGTTTTAACAAAATGTTTGTTATAACAAAAAGTTGTTGTAACATGATTGTTACAAAATGTTTGTTGTAACATGATTGTTACAAAATGTTTGTTGTAACAAAATGTTTGGTGTAACAAAATGTTTGTTATATCAAAATGTTTGTTATATCAAAATGTTTGTTATATCAAAATGTTCATTATAACAAAATGTCTCTTATAGCAAACATTTTGTTGCAACAAACATTTTGCACATTTTCATTCTGGAATCAGAAAATTAATTACATGTCATTGGATTATGAAATAAATGATATATTTATTTGACAGGGGCATAATTTCAGAAAAAGTTTCAAGATTGCCTTGGAATTTTCAGCAATTAATAAATTGAAGAGTTAACGTGATTACAAAGCACAATTCAATTTTTTTCTGTTTTTATGTGATCAACAGGATTTTGTCTTTTGAAAGCTGCATAGAAAGCTTGAAACACAGATTTTTCAATTTTTACCAATGTACAAAAGCACTATTAGCAATAATTCAACTACTCAACAAAATCCAAGCCATTTTGTTGGTAACCTGAAAACTTGAAAATTTCAAACTCACAAAAGGCAAAAAAGTCCTTTAAATTTTCATCTTCAATATTTTCATTTAATTTTACAAAATTTAGCTCAGGAAAATTTGTAATTCTTTGCCTAGATTCTCTTTCATGCAACAAGACTTGCATTATGTTCCAAGACAGCAAAAACACTTGCAAAATAGTGCTTGTCTTCTGCTCAGCAATGCATCTTTTTATAGCTCAGGAAAATTTGTAATTCTTTGCCTAGATTCTCTTTCATGCAACAAGACTTGCATTATGTTCCAAGACAGCAAAAACATTTGCAAAATAGTGCTTGTCTTCTGCTCAGCAATGCATCTTTTTCTGACAAAATATGAAACTTCAGCTGAAAAAATTCTTTGATTTGAAAGAAATGGCATAGGGACAGTTGTACTGTAAGCAAAAACATTTGCAAAATAGTGCTTGTCTTCTGCTCAGCAATGCATCTTTTTCTGACAAAATATGAAACTTCAGCTGAAAAAAATTCTTTGATTTGAAAGAAATGGCATAGGGACAGTTGTACTGTACACCCTCTTTTTGAGGGACATGGTGGAAAAATTCTATGTTTGAATCACTTCTTTTTCACTGTGTGATGAGTTTTTGAATTATTTCCTGAAATATCATGCTAGGGATATTTGTCTGCCCTTTTTCGAATTCAAGAAATGTTTTTCAAAATAAAGAATTGCACACTGTTTAACTTAACATCCATTGAGCAGAATGCAAGCATCATTTTGTAAATGTGATAAATGAAAAAGTACAATATAATTATTTATGGACAAAATAAAACCTAGGCACCACATTTTCCTGAGCTAAAATCCTATAAAAATGTGAATAAAATATTGAAAATGTGAAATATAATGTGCTGTGGCCTTTGTGGAGTTGTTCCTGGGTGAGTTCCCATTCTTTTAAATTCTGGGGATTGTATAGGCCCCTATACCCAGTGGCAGCAAGCCCAAAACTAGGGGTATCGTACCACCAGTTGATAAGACCTGCTCTGAAGTCCTGGGCATGGGCTTCCTCATGGGGGTTCCCCAAAATTCTGGGGATTGTATAGGCCCCTATACCCAGTGGCAGCAAGCCCAAAACTAGGGGTATCGTACCACCAGTTGATAAGACCTGCTCTGAAGTCCTCGGCATGGGCTTCCTCATGGGGGTTCCCCAGGCCCACCAGCTCTGGGCGTGGGGAACTGAGGAGGCGTGATGATCATGGTGTGTGTCACTAGGGAGAACACACCATGATCATCATGGCTTTGGCTCCCATGCCCTAATTGTTTGCTGGGATGTAATGAAAAATAAAAATCACAACCCCGTCAAAGTCCCCATCCTACACAAGGACTCAAGTTACCCCTTCAAACAATTGCAGAATTTCCGTAGCTGATGCAGTTTATCAGCAACACAACCGGCTTGTGTTTTGTATTTGTTTATCCTACTGACTTGAGATATCTGCAAGGAAAAAATCATATAAACACGAGAGCTTTCGCTTCAGGGTCTCCAGCTTCCATCCAACTAAATAAAGATGGCGTATAGTGTAGCTCACCTCGATTTTGTAAGATTTCTTTTCTACATTGAAATGGGCAGTGGCTTCAAATTGACCATTCCCGGGTTCAGCTGTCAAAGAGATCTGATAAATTTCTACAGCTGGCTTCGTTGAGGCGTCAAGCTGCGCGTGGAATCCATCAGCATCCTTGGTTTTCGAAAATTGCAAAATTTCTGCAAAATGCCACAAAAAACACATAGAATAAAATTTTTTCAACCTGTATTCGTATTTTACACATAATAATATATAGAAAATACATGGAAAAACATTAATTAGGGAACAACTTTTCCCTAAAAATGGTCAAGGAATCTAAAAATGAATAACCAAATTTCGATAGAAAATAATTCCATTCCAATAACTTGAATATTTGTATTTTACTTGTAAAATCATAGGTACATAGCTATTGACAAAAAATCGAACTTGGAGAAATTTCCAGAAATAGGTGGAAAATCCAATACCAACTAAATTCAGTAAAAAGCTTGAAATTTTCTCAAGTTACTTATATTCTATAATTACAAATTCATTTTGAGTTTTATGGGTGGTGTAGACATTTTTAAATTAAAATTCCATAAATTAAACAATCCAGCTGCTAAAATTTTTGCTTCAATTTTTAAAAGATCAACTGAAGAGCTCCAATATTGTCACAAAATTTGAATATAAGTTTTTTCTCCAGTCAAAATAGGTAGGAAATTCAATTGTAGGAGAATGAACCTAATTTTCAACAGCTGAATTTGAAAATTTCCATAGTAAAAAAAAATTGTACCTCAAATAAAATAAAAAGGCGAGGAATTCTTCAACACAAAATTAGCTTTCCAGATACAGTATCCACATTTTTAGTTAGATTCCACAGTATAGCAGTTAGATTTCAAATTTCTTCCTATTCTTCTCTTTGAAAAAATTTCCAAAAGTAAAGCAGGGACTTGGAGCGGAGCTGGAGCCTGGAGCCCGGAGCAGAGCAATTTTAGCTGGAGCGGAGCGGAGCCTGGAGCAGGCAAAATTTTTGGCTGCTCCGGGCTCCAGGCCTCAAATAAAATTTGAAAAATTTGGGGAGAACCCCCAGCCATATGTGACTGCTTGGCTGGCTCCAGTCAACAAAAGTACCTCCCTCCGAGGCAGTCAAGTCCTCAAACCCTGAACAATCTTCCCCAATTTGCTCTTATTAGGTTGAGGGAGGGGTTATCCTAAATCCGTTTTTTTCTCAACATCCTCAAAGATGTGTGTACACAAGTATCCCATGGTTAAGTTGTATTCATTTTTCAATGAAATCTAAAAAATGGGTTAGTTTGTGAGATATACGAGGGGTCTAACAAAAGTTCTTGGAATATAATTTGAAAAGGCTTACACATCAGATGAAAAACAATTATTCTTTAGGAAAATATGTTCTTTGGCACAAGAAAAAAGTCAGCCCTGTTTGACCAATTTTTTGAATGTTTTGCAGAAGTCACCCTGGTAGAGTTCCACTCAAAAGATGAGGCACCCTTCCTGCAGATTTTGCTGTTGTAGCCCAGCTTTCCTCTCAGAATTCTCGAAATTAACATAGCATTAATTCCAAGAGTTGCCTCCAGGTCTTCCAAGGTAATTCCACCATATACACATTATAGTTTGGCTGGTGCCAGCCAACAATAGTCCCTCCCTTTGAATAAGTCATTAACATCTTGCTGGAAATATTCATCCCCTGGTTGCTCTAATGCAGTAACAGTGGACACTTCATACTCCCTAGTCTGGACCAGTGCCCCCCAAATGTTTTTGGCCCACAGACCAAGAAATTTTCAGAAATTGTTTTGTTGTGGACTGGCACATTTCAAAAATAATTTCTGCACACTGGCAAAGTTTTATATTTGCAAACATTTCTGCAGACTCAAAAATTTTTTGCTTGAAAGACTTCATGGGAGGTATTAAAAAAGTTTGCTTGATTGAAAAAATTAAGCCAAGAACCAATGATGCAGCTACAGTACAGTGGAATGTCTTCCAAAATTTAGAGAAGTCAGCCTAAAGAAAGGTTTCTCTGATTAAAAATTGAAACAATTTGTTTCAGCAGGTGAAATTTTGTCTGAAGTATTATTAGGAGAAAAGCCAACTTTTATTTTTCATCATTAATTCAAACTGCAATTATCTTCCTGAAATTTCAGATAAAAATAACAGACTTCACTGCTCCTTTTGATTTATTATGCAGAGGAAAATTTCCTGCAGACTGAAAAAAAACTTCTGCAGACTGGCACTGGTCTGTGGGCCATGGGTTGGGGAACACTATTCCATCTATGAAGATGCAGGGGACCAGAAAAAAATCTTCCTCAGATAATGCATCAAATCACATTCGAACCTCATGTCAACACAGGAAGCGCTAGTACGAAAATGCAAAATCATCGTCAAACAATGTCAGCAGCGCGCTTTCGACTCAGGAATAAAAACAAAGGGAAAAGCTAAACATAAAGCACTTCAAGCAAGACAGAAATACTGTAATGAAAAATAAAAATCACAACCGGGTCAAAGTCCCCATCCTACACAAGGACTCAAGTTACCCCTTCAAACAATTGCAGAATTTCCGTAGCTGATGCAGTTTATCAGCGACACAACTGGCTTGTGTTTTGTATTTGTTTATTCTACTGACTTGCGATATCTGCAAGGAAAAATAATATAAACACGAGAGCTTTCGCTTTAGGGTCTCCAGCTTCCATCCAACTAAGTAAAGATGGCGTATAGTGTAGCTCACCTCGATTTTGTAAGATTTCTTTTCTACATTGAAATGGGCAGTGGCTTCAAATTGACCATTTCCGGGTTCAGCTGTCAAAGAGATCTGATAAATTTCTACAGCTGGCTTCGTTGAGGCGTCAAGCTGCGCGTGGAATCCATCAGCATCCTTGCTTTGCGAAAATTGCAAAATTTCTGCAATATGCCACAAAAAAAAACACATACAATCAATTTATGTCAACCTGTATTCATACTTCACTCATAATACATAGAAAATACATGGAAAAACATAAATTAGGGAACGACTTTTCACTAAAAATGGTCAAGTAATCTAAAAATGAATAACCAAATTTAGATAGAAAATAATTCCATTCCAATAACTTAAATATTTGTATTTTACTTGTAAAATCATGGGTACATAGCTATTGAAAAAAAATCGAACTTGGAGAAAGTTCCAGAAATATCCAATACCAACTAAATTAAGTAAAAAACTTGAAATTTTCTCAAGTTACTTATATTCTATAATTACATAGTCATTTCGAGTTTTATGGGTGGTGTAGACATTTTAAAATTAAAACTCCATTAATTAAACAATCCAGCTGCTAAAATTTTTGCTTCAATTTTTAAAAGATCAACTGAAGAGCTCCAATATTGTCACAAAATTTGAATGTAAGTTTTTTCTCCAGTCAAACTAGGTAGGAAATTCAATTGTAGGAGAATGAACCTAATTTTCAACAGCTGAATTTGAAAATTGCCAATATGTTAGTAAAAAAAATTTGTACCTCAAATAAAATAAAAAGGCAAGGAATTCTTCAACACAAAATTAGCTTTCCAGATACAGTATCCACATTTTTAGTTAGATTCCACAGTATAGCAGTTAGATTTCAAATTTCTTCCTATTCTTCTCTTTGCAAAAATTTCGAAAAGTAAAGGTTTTTAATCACAGTTGAACCTCTCTGAGTCAAATTTAGGGACCAGAAAAAACTTTTGACTAAGGGAGGTTTCAAATTTTGGAGGCTGAGATTTTAGGAAACAAACATTTTTGCTGCAAGGAGAAGTCAAAATATTGCGGGAAATTGTAAATGAGGATATTCTGGGCATAAACTTGCTTCTTAATGAGTTTACAGCTTGCAGAACTTCAAGGCAAGGGTTCACTTGTTCATTTAGTCTGTCACTTCATTTCAAGATGCATCAAATCATTTGTTTTATATACTTTCTCTTTCATATTTCAAGGAAATAATGACCAAAACACCTCAAAAAATTTGACTTACAGAGGTTTGAGAGAAAAAGACATTGAGTCAGGGGGATTTTTAATGCATTGTTTCTCAGGGAATCCAGACAGAGACTTGAAAAAAATTTTCACTTCAATCCAGACAGGTGCGCATCATAAGCAGGGATAACATTCTTACAAATACTGTACTTCAAAACTTTTGGGCACATTTCAACCAGGAATTGTCAACAAATCTTCACTGCAAAAAATTCTAAAAATGGAAACCATAGGAAATTAACTTTGGTAGATTTTTTAAAAGGTGTTACTCCTAAAATTGGTCCACAAATTTTGTCTCTTTTTTTTTTCTCCCCCAGACAAACTCACTCGAGTTGCTGGCAAATCTGGTGGCCCACACGACTTTCGCTAGCTGCCAAATCGCGCACATGTCCTGCTCTACGCCAGGCATGGCCCGAAACTGCGTCAATTGCTGCGCATTGTACTCGTTGATCACTTTGAGAACGGCATTCGCAACGTCTCTCGACTGGTTCGATTCAGTTTCCAGTGGTTCCCACTGAAGGCATGCGCACCAATGGGCTTCAATGGCCGCATCCGTGCAAGTCCTGCCCCTGGGGACGCGTCTGAATAAACTGATGCCTCGGGGCATGGATCCATCATCATCTTCAATCCTGAAACACACACACAAAAAATTTGAAGTAATCGTATTAAATTAAATAATTGACGCGAACTCGGATATTTTTTTGTAACAGGTGTGATTGTATAGCCAATGATGTTTTAAGCTTTCGAGATGCTTTTTTTTCGGATTTTTTCAAAAAGTTTTTCAATTATCTGCATGATGGTGGCTGAAAACTTTCCAGTTACAGGTCCCTTGTCCCCAAAATTTGTCAGGTTAGCTAAAAACTGAATTTTGTTGCAGCGTTACATTTATCTCAAACTTGGAAAAGATTATGGATAAAAAAAAAACAAAATTTTCAATTTTTCATCTGGCCTGACACATTTTTATAAGTGTTACCTCGAAAATTTCCAAAAGGGTTGAATATTTCTTTGCATGAAAAATTGTTGGTGAGAGACAATTTTTTTATTTTCATTGCCATAAAAAAAAAATGTGTCTCTCTCAACCAATTTTTTCATTTAAAAAGTATTCAAGCATTTTGGAAAATTTCGAAGTGACACTTGTGAAACTGTTTTCGAAAGCAAGAGGCAACCGTTTCAATAGAAAAAAGTACAGATATAATGTTCTTTTTTCTAGCCCAACAAATGTGAGGATTTAAAAAGGTTGACATTGTGAAAATTTGAATTCTGAAATTTTGCACCAGCATGATTACGAGTTCTCGTCAATTATGCATGATTGATCAAATAGTATCAGATATAACTACGTGACTGATACGAAATCATGGGAACATGATGAGATTACCGTAAGTAAATATGAGATTACGTAAATAGCATAACATTAGATAATATCAAATGAAAATAAAATGATGCCAGATAAACAAAAATAATAGCAGATTACGTAAATATTACACAAAATCATACAAAGATGCAGACTTGAGAAGTCCACGTTTGATAAAACATAAAATTGGTGTAACATCGATAATTTCAAGGTCTTGACTTTCTGAAACATGAAAAAAGTTTGGGTCAGAAAAGTAAAAAATTCCACTTTTTTCAATACGTATTTATACTCCCATTTTTTCTTCTCGATTAATATCAGCAAATGATGAAAGATTATGCAAATACTACAAATTATTCGGAATAAATTCATCACCGCACAGGAAACACTGAACAATTCCCACAAAAAGAACATACGTACTTGGCATCGAAGTCCAAAGACTTGAAATGCAAAATGTCCACCAGAGTTTCGTGAACATCGAAAGGCGTCGACAATAAATCCGAATTCTCTTCAAAATGTTTCAAAGCTTCGGGATACCGAGATCTCATCCATTCTGGAAACCTGCTCATCGAAAAAAAAAAAAGAAATCGAATCATTGGAAACACCTCAGTTCTTGAAAAAAAAAGAGGGATGCAAACCGGAAGTAGAAAAAGGGCATTCGTTCTTCCAGCTTGCCCTGATGCGTTTTCCGAATGGCAGCAAACCGGTGTCCATGATCAGTCATCACAATCAAAATCGTTCGATTCAAATGACCATTATGGTGGAACCACTTGAAAAAGTCGAGGATTTCCTCATCCAGGATCCCGATAGCGTTGTGGTCATCGTGGGAAAATTCCCTTTGGAACTGGAAGAAGAACTTGGGCTTGTCCACATACGCGTCCCACGCAGCTTTGAAGTACTCTTGAACCATCTATTCATTCAAAAAACATAAAAAATTCAGGAACAGTCGATTTCATGCTTTAGAACATGATTTTTGACCCAAAAAAATCAATTCGTGCCAAAGAAACACCTTTCAAAGACTACAACTTTTCGGCAGAAGAACCAACTTGAAGATTCCTTCTGTTGAATTTGAAAAATTAAATTGAATTCATGTGAAAGTATAAAGATTAAAGTATTCAGTTCCAAAATGCATCAAAAATCAAAAACACGCTATCATTTAGGTAGCCAAGGCATTCACAGGTTTAAAACAATTTTTTCTAGAATAGATTCCTCCTTCCTTTTTGTATACATCTTTTGATTAAACTAAAATTTTACAGAAATTCATAAAAAACGCCATATTTTCTCTCTACTTAAAAAAACCAAATGCTTGTAGATGGGGGAAAAGTGAATTGCATCAGAAAATTGTTTTACACGACACGATTTCTGGACAAAAAAATACGCATAAATTGCAGAAATTTTTGGGTAAAATATAAACCAATGTTTTTCAAATTAAGACAAAAAATACGAATGAATGGGAGAAAAGTGAAACTTGTGACTTTCCTAGCCTAAATTTTGTTTTTATCCAAGTTATAAATTGCAGAAATTTTTGGGTAAAATATAAACCAATGTTTTTCAAATTAAGACAAAAAATACGAATGAATGGGAGAAAAGTGAAACATGTGACTTTCCTAGCCTAAATTTTGTTTTTATCCAAGTTGTCATATTTACTTTAATTTTACAACAAACCTTTTCATACGCTTTGCTGTACACTTAATATATACGAAATAGATAGCTTTTCAAAGTTATCAATAATTTTTGTAAGAGTCCAGAATATATTTGATTTTTCTTTTGTAATACAGCGAGACCCCCACATGCAGACACCTTGAAATTTGGACAATTCAACATAGGGACACATTTTCCCATAAAAAAATCAATAAAAAAGGTTCAATGTGAGGACACTGACTCAACACAGGGACATTTTGTGATGAAATTGCAAAAACGTTCCTGGCCAAATTACAAGAAACAGATATTTCCAACCCTAAAATTGATGTAAGAAAAGTTTTTGGGCATTTCTCTCACTAATTTACCATCCATTTAGCACATTTTAAAAAATTATGTCCAGCATAGAAGGAACTTTGTTCTCTCTTTTTTCACTTGAATGTTATTTTTATAGAGAATGCCAACATTTCTAAGTACTGTACAGAGGTATCAGTATTCAATTCCCTAAATTTCCATATTGCGTTGAAATATATTGATTGAATCAGTTTAAATTTGGAAACAATTTTTATTTTCATGGAATTACAGTGAGTATTTTGACAATTAAACACCAATTAGAATTATATAATGTACATCTAAGGGAAAATGAGAGTCAACTTAGAACATTTTGACTTGGGGACACTCTTGATGCACCAATTATGTCTGCATGACAGGGTCTCACTGTACTTCAACTCAAAGGTTAATCATTTTTTGCATGACAAGAATTAAACCTCAAAATGACCAATTTTGTCACAGAGAAACTCACAACTGATAGGGGACATAATTATTCCTACACCAAAAAAATTTTTACAAAATGGCAGCGTAACATAAAATTACTTCATTATTGCCGCTTTCTCAAACGTCGCTTAAAAAAAATGGATCTCACAAGATTTGTGGAGTTTCGGTGATGACAACGGGGACTCAAACCCAGTCGCTTCCGGCTCAGATACAAGGGACGAGAATAGAGATCCGTGGGTTGCTCCTTGAAACCCTTCAGACGCCACTGGAAAGTACCGATGTCGGGTCCGTCTTCCAGGTAACCCGTCACGTATCCCCGGCTTTTAAATTTCTTCCAAATGAACGGATACACATCCACGGAACTCGCCGCATCTCCCATCCGTTTCCGAGCGTCAGGAAGTTCTATCTCGGTTTTCCCTGACACAGAAAACAAAGAAAAATGCATTTCATGATCACAAATGGATGGCGCTAAGAGGGGTTTCAAATGTTTTCATCATTAGGTAAGATCGGTTTTTCAAAAATTAATGTACAGAACTCACGAAAACCACAGAGAAAGTAATCTCGAAAACAATCAGGAACGCCAAAAAACCATTCATCACCGAGAAGAAATTAGCATGGCAGCCGTATCCCACAAAAAAAAAATTGCGGAAAATCGGTGAATTGTACAGTATGACAAAGCCATAATGCGAAGCGTTCGTCATCTAAGGTACCACTTCATCGTATTTTCAAAAAAACACTCACCAGTCATCAGAGGTATTATGGCTTGAGGAGTTCCGTCACCCACAATATTGTAGCCTTTCAACACGATCCCTCCAAGGGCTCCCATTAGGAATTCATACGTTTTCGGCAGTTTCCTGACGAAAGTGTTTCGAGAAATGGAATCTTGACCCCATATGAGAACATTGACGGGCAAACCATCAGGTGACAGTAACTGCCAACCAGTGGTGGAAGCAACTTTTTCATTACGCCATCCACCAGCTATGACTGATTCCCATCTGAAAATGGTCACCATTATGACAGTAAGTCAAAAGAGAATAACGGTTCAATACCACACAACACTCACTTGTTGCCGTGTCTATCTGTACAACTAGCTTCAACGAAGTCGGAAAGGCGGAATTTATGTTCTTTGTCTGTTGAATAGGTGGGACCTCGACGGTTGAGATCTTCTGTAGCTCGCAAAACCTCTAAAAACAGAGGAATACATGAATTATGAAGAATCCTGCGGGACGCGTGGGATTGAATATCGGCGAGAGAAAGCTGGTGGAAAGAAGAACAATTTCAAAATTTGCGAGTGAAATCCTCACGCGGTTTTGCAATTTCTTCATCAACGCCCCTTACCTGCGAAATTGCATCGAATGCTTCGTTCGCGGACTAGATTTTGGTCAACCACAACCTTGTCCCCACGCAGGTGGACCCAAGGGGGTTCGGATGCGCAATCCAGTTTTGGGCTCGGTGGAAAAAACTTCATGATCGCCTCGTCAAAAATATCCAACACTGGGTGTTTGCACGAAACGCCATCTCCTTCATCTCGTCGACGATCTTGCAAACGGGCCATCAGCAAATTATTGTCGATTTCCATCATAGTGACATTTCGATCCCTGGTAGTAATTTCACTCAAAAATGAGCACATGTCATGAAGGAACTCTGATGAACGAACTTCACCTGTAGAATGGACGGTTGTCCGCGATAGCGATGAAGTAGACGACATGGAAGATCAAAGTGGAGATTACGACGGAGACTAAGACACACGTCCGTGTCTTCAATTTCATCCTGAGCTCATTTAATCGCATTCACCACACTCTTTTTTTACACACATACATAAAATCCCAAACGGGGGAGATGACGTTCTCTCGCGGCACGGAAGCTCATTAGAAGGAAGTAAAGATCTTCACCGAGGATTTAAAGATAAACATGATAAATAGCTACGCACTCTTCAGGAGATATTAAAGGCATGCACAATCACTTGCTGGATCAACCAAAATCCTGGAGCTGATCCATATAACCGCTTTCGAGATGAGGGCATCAGCTGATGTTTCACCGACTGTTCTTCACTTCACTCATTCTCTTTCGCACTATTTTTGTGGATCAGTCGTAGATAATCGCAGTTCTAAGCGTCTCAACGGTCTTAATCAAAAGAGAATCGGCTCCTCGCAAGCACCATTTGTCTTCCTCCAAAAAGAGGCCATATCGAGAAGCCAGTGGGCGTGCTTCGCCATCCCACTTCAATTCATGATTAAAGCGTTGTTCGTTGAAGATTCACGTATTTCTCAAATTTTACTGATTTCCGGGTCTGTGATTCCTGGCAATATTGGCCGGAAATTCACCAAATTGCCCCTCACCGCAGGCAGTGCTTCTTGCCCAAATACAGTACTGTACTTTATAATATTTCCAGTAGGTGTCGCTATATCTCCAGTTATCTACTGGCGCAAAAATGGTGCAGGGAAAATTGAAATAATTTACTGACGTTTTCAACGTGTCTGTCAACCATAATCTCACATCCCATCTTAAGGTTGAGAAGAGTGTCAAAATATTGGTCAGATAATCACATAATTATTCTGCAAGCCAGTCCATTTTGAAGTTTAAGCTGCAGACAAAAGTCCCGTTCTTCCAGGCAGTGCTTCTATAGCATTTTCAGTTCTTGGTTTCGAAATGGAATTTTATTTGTACAGTATTCCACAAATTATTGGATAGAAGAATTTTCAAAAACTGCCGCATTTGATCCTAACTGGCATACATTTTACAAAACGGTCATTCTGCATTGACAGATCAGAATTTCAGCTCATCAGAAAGCTTTCGCAATTGAACCTCTTGCAGGAAGGCTTCAAGGGACCATCAAAAACTTGACTCAGAGAGGTTTTGAGTTTGGGAAACTGCTACATTCTGCTGAATATGAAAGGAAAGAAGCACAGAAAATCAACATTGATCTTCTAGGCCTCAAAATTCATAGCAAATGAGTTGACATGATGCTGAATGTTGAGGTATATGTGATAATTGTTCCATGATACAATTAGTCACTCACTTCCTTTTGACCAATGACCAGCATCAAGTCAAATTGTATTGCGTTAATCTTCCTCAAGTAACCAGAATATTACCCCAAAGGCCTCCACAACTTCAAATTAAGAAGAGTTGAAGGGGAAAGCATTCCAATCAGCAAGCTTTTCTTTATGCAGTCAAATATCATTACAATGAAGCAGTTTTACTGGTCCCAATGCCTTTCGTGCAATGAGATTTTTCTGCATATTGATTGTAAGGGTTCAGACAGTCCGAAGATATTTTGACATAGGGAGCCTTGCAAATTATAAGGAAGTAGAAGTAATCTGGGTCCACCTGTACCGGGAAGTCCAAAATTGCACGAAATCTCAATAAAAGGAGACAAGTTACTCTGGAAAATGCAGTTGAATCTCAAAGAACCGGTCGTCCAAAAATCCTGACAAAACCAGCGAAAACATGGGAAACTTTCATTCACAAGTAGCAAACATGGAACCAAATCCATCAACGCATCAGTATCTCGTGGTCAGGACTTCGCATGGTTCCGCACCCAACATCCTTATTCCACAATTCAAAGGTCCCGACCAACTACAGAAGATCAACTACTTCTTCAGTACGACAACCTCAATCACTTGTCGAATTTTCCCAACAATTCGCTGTCCCGGTACAAGAAAAACTCTTCATTCTCAAAGTTCACCTTCATTCCGCCGTATTCCGGCAGAAGAACATCGTCTCCAACGTTCACCGACGGTTGAATGAAACTTCCGTCCTGGAACACACCAGAAGAAAAATAATCGATCGATATCTCTGTAGGCATTCTACTCTCAGAACGTTCAAAATTTTGACCGGAAGGACGCTTCAAAACAAAGAAGACCCGTATAAAACGACACCAACAAACATTGATCCACTGAATCAAACGAAGTTCGGTTTCTTGTGCAACCTCTTGCATACATCATAAATTATACGAACTGTTGAAGGAATTTTAACGAGTACTGCACTGCAATTCTTCAAAACAAGTTCTTCCGAATTAGAAATGTTCAATGAATATCGAGCATTCCCTTGTTTCACGAGGACTGCAACGAAAGCAATTCGCTACCAACTCCACACTAAACTATAAACCCATGTGGAACACCGAACGACAGAAGAGATGGAACAAAAACGCACGAGAGCTTCAATTCCATCTTACTTTGCTTCGGTGAGAAAACAGAACAGCGTTGAATATTCGATATACAATAATGGAATCGAGTAGGTCTACTAAGCGTAGCATCAACGCAATACTTATATGCCGAACAAATCGATTACTCACGAATTTTAACCAAAATATGAGCTCAGTGCGGGAAAATTCTGACATTGTGACACTTACTTCTGTTCTATGACCCGGTCCAACAGCAACAACCGTGCCGTGAATGACTTTCCCGAGTGCTTTCTCTGGAATAACGATACCTCCTTTCGACTTCGTTTCCGCGACTGCTTTCTGGATGAGAACGCGATCGAACAACGGCTTGAACCTCTTCAAAACTTGCGCCTAGAAAGAGCAATCACTCGGAAACTGATCTCGATTCGGACAAACGATCACTACATACCATAGCTTACTCCGGCTAGAACTTCGGACGAACACAAACGCTGACTTACACGAGTAGATCTGTTCACTGTTCCTGCAAAATTCTAGATTATCGATCATGACCAAATCGCGGTTTCATTTCCAGCATAGACCACGTTAGACATCAACTTCACCGTGTCGTTCCCTTCAGAGGCATTTTTTCCATTCTCTCAAACGAAGAGCTGAGAAGTTTCCGAAATATTCTCGATCTTTCTAGAAACCAAAGTGTACAACTGCCGATGTTGGCGCCACCGGTGGTCAGGTCACTGATTTTGGGAACACCCTTTACATTTCCGGACTTACACATGAGAGGTGATACAATCAAGAAAAGTGGAAGCTTTGGCCCTATTGAGCTTTAGAGATGTCAAGTTGCGTTGAGTTTGAAAGTGTACCATAACGTTTGGTCACCGTCCATGACACAACTTTACAGTACAACTTCCACTCCACTCAGCTCCATTCAATGCTACCTCTTTCACGCCACCCCTAGGAGCACCAGCCTCTCATTGAGTGACTTCAACTGTAATGCTTTAGCAGTGTAAAATGTAAACAGAGACTTCAAGGGACAAATAACATAGTGCACATATAAAACACCTATTTTAAATAACTAAAAATATATGGTACTTTCCTGTTATCTCTATACCTCATTCCTAGACCACACTACCATCCAGACAAATCTTAGGACAAGTTCATATAATCACAATAACCTACCAGAAACTGTGAATTTTATTTTTCTGCAATCTGCTGAAACTGATGTTGGGAGGTGGTTAGGTAAAGTTAGGTTAGGTCAGGTTATGTTAATTAAAAGATATTTGATATTTGGGAGGCAGTTAGGTAAAGTTAGGTTATGGTAATTAAAAGATATTTGTAACTAACATAACATAACCTGACCTAACCTAACTTTACCCAACCACCTCCCAAAATCAGATAAAAATAATTACAATATTTTCTGGTCATGTTTGGAAGTCATTTGCACAAATCAGCAGTAGTGATGGAATACCTTTGTATGTGTTTACCACTTTTGGCAACCACTAAACACTTTTCATAAAATAACAAGAATAAAACATTAAGAATGCTGCAAGTTCATGTATTGAATAGTATGCTATCTTCCTACACCCTTCTTCAACATGTAATTCCTATCTGCAAGCA
The DNA here is from genome assembly GCA_905338405.1 of Notodromas monacha. Taxonomy (NCBI): domain Eukaryota; kingdom Metazoa; phylum Arthropoda; class Ostracoda; order Podocopida; family Cyprididae; genus Notodromas; species Notodromas monacha. The sequence goes on from CAJPEX010003636.1 coordinate 21,292, forward strand.
TACGCAGTTCATGAAGTCACTCATTCCTGGCGCTGAGGGAGGGAGTGGAAGGAACAGCCCTTTAGGGGGGGG
>CAJPEX010003637.1:0-27416 GCA_905338405.1 Notodromas monacha
AAAAGAATTCCTCTGGAAAAGACAAACAAAAAAGAGAATCAGAGGCCAGAAATTCTTTTTACAATTTCTCTATTGCCAAGAGACCCATATAAAAACGCGGGTACAAAAATGGCACTTTCTTTCTTTGACGCGATTTTATATCTACGAGTTCAACATCTCTTTAAAAGGATACTTGTCCTCAAGGACCAACTCTTCCTCTTTTTCTTCTGCGACGGGTTTATCCGCCTCTTCCAGCCCCAGCAGATTCACCACTGGTTGGGCTTCTGGATCCTGCTGATCCTCCGGCGTCAGCATCTGCACCAGTTCCCGCATGTACGATGACTGTACAAAAAAGATAAAAGAAAAAGCCCCAAGCAAAGCATCAAAAATTATTGCATGCGCTGCTTTGTATTTACATGCTATTGTTTACCTTGTCTAAATGTTGAAACTCTTGGGGATCTAGCCCTGATATCTGCATAATTCTGAGAGAAAACTTCAAATTCTTCATCATCAGAATCTAGCCCATTAAAAAATATGTTGGGCATAGATCCTACTATGCATTCTTTAACTTTAGCTTTATCTAATTTCAAAATTCTTTTCTTCCTCTATATTTGGAAGGCATGCACAAAAAAGCAAAGCCAGCATGAAAAGCAAAAGCATTGTTAATCTTTTTTTTTTTAAAGCAAAAGAAAATTGGCTAACCTTGTTCCTGATGAACTTCACCAGCCAGACCAAAAAGACTGCCAAAGACGTAGCCCCAGCACCTCCAAGGCCCATGAAAACCAAGACCATAGAGGTCCACGGGTCCACATACGCTTCGACGTGGGCAACACCATGTTTGATGTTCACAGTCACTTCGGGCGTGGACGACGGCGCCTTAATGACTTGTGGCACCTCATGGGCCACTACGACACTTTGCTGCGTCGAGGGCGGCGCCCGAACCACGTACGGCGTTTTGCTTGCCGGCACGTGTACGACAGCCAGGTTGGCAGTAGGCGCCACAGGGTGAGGCTCGTCTGTACGTACAAAAAATATCTTTTAATATCTGGTGAAGGAAAACTATTTTTTTGTAAATATATATAATGTAAGGTGTTGGCTATGTGTTATGATGCTATATGGAATGAGATATGTGTTGTGAGTGTTGTTTTTGCAATGTTTATGCTTGTATGGAAAAGCTGAAAAAACTCACCAACCACCGGCCGAACTGCCGCCGTCGAGATCTCCGGTTAGGGGCACAACCTCCTCGCACCACCTCCACGGCGTCACAACACAATCCATGTCTACATGACGCCCGACGCAGACCATTTGCGACACCAGCTTCACCTCCTGCAGAAACAAGAAAGCTGTTATTCCCATCTTGGCAAACACCGTCGAAACACTCACCTTGAGATCCGCCTGACAAACGCAGTCCAACAACAGCGTCGACCCAACGAACGTCACCCAACGTCCGTAGCCACCAGGGGTTCCAATACCCACATCTTCTACTCCTCTGCCTTTCACTGAAGGATCTCAGGGGAATTTGTCCACCATTTTGGATGGCCTGGACCAGTTTGATGGGTTTAACCTGATGGCCCGCCGTCCAGATGGGACCCTGGTTCAGGCGGAATTTTCACCTATGTCCTTCTGGCTTGATGTCCTAACCTGGGTAGGCAGTGCTCTGGGTGTCGGTTCCTCACTCATCGCTGGGATTGTCTGCTGTTGCAGGAGTATTAAATGCAAGGTGTGCAGATTTTAACACTGGATTAATGGATCTTGGCTTAACCTTTGTGTTTTGGCTTTGCTTTTGCTTTTGCTTCTGTGCAATAGAGGGAAAGGGCTAATAACGAGATTAACGTTAATAGGCAGGAGGAAACTCGTTCATTTCCTAATCCTTCCTTTGAGGAAATGGAAATGGATGAGTTACCATCTCTGGCCACTGTCCGACCTTTAATGGCTTCTTTCCGTAAGCATGACCTTTTGCTTGCAACTTGCATGTGCCTTGACTTTTGATGTTCTCAGGTCCGGTCCGAGCAACTCGATGCAGCGGAGGTCTTTGCGCGGCTGGGGTGGCTCCTGCTGCGTGCCTGGATGCTGCAGAGGATTCGTTCTAGGCGGGCCAGGACTATACCAAGGAACCCAGCTCCAATGCCTGTTCCTGCAGCGGACAATATAAGCTTGGACAGTTTCCACACTGTTGGAGATCTAGTTTAAATGCGCGCATTGTATGTTTTTCCGCGTGTCTTAGGAATTGTTGTTGATAGGGGGACTTTAATAAAATATTGTCTCCTGAATTGGTTGTTGTCCCTTTTCCTTTTTTGTTTGTTTCTTCCACAGCTGTCTTTCCAACAGGTCATCAAAGGCAAAGCAACCAGTCTGTAGCAAAACACTAAACACAGGAGTAAGTCAATGAACAAAACACACACCTGTAAAGTCTTGTAAGGTCCATAAAGGTTCTTCAAAATACACAATTGTAAGATCAACACTTGCTGGTACTCCTGATAAAATACTCACACAATACACATAGATATATATATATATATATATATATATATCACAAGATAGACAGATAGACATGTCAGTGATCTACATTCATACCCAACAAGGAAATATAGAGTCTATAAGGTAAACTTAGGATATAAGCAAANTTTACCCTAGATTGGAGATGGACTCCTCCACAGGAATCTTGTCCATTCGCTGATCACTTTCTGAAAAAGAATTCCGCTGGAAAAGACAAACAAAAAAGAGAATCAGAGGCCAGAAATTCTTTTTACAATTTCTCTATTGCCAAGAGACCCATATAAAAATGCGGGTACAAAAATGGCACTTTCTTTCTTTGACGCGATTTTATATCTACGCGTTCAACATCTCTTTAAAAGGATATTTGTCCTCAAGGACCAACTCTTCCTCTTTTTCTTCTGCGACGGGTTTATCCGCCTCTTCCAGCCCCAGCAGATTCACCACTGGTTGGGCTTCTGGATCCTGCTGATCCTCCGGCGTCAGCATCTGCACCAGTTCCCGCATGTACGATGACTGTACAAAAAAGATAAAAGAAAAAGCCCCAAGCAAAGCATCAAAAATTATTGCATGCGCTGCTTTGTATTTACATGCTATTGTTTACCTTGTCTAAATGTTGAAACTCTTGGGGATCTAGCCCTGATATCTGCATAATTCTGAGAGAAAACTTCAAATTCTTCATCATCAGAATCTAGCCCATTAAAAAATATGTTGGGCATAGATCCTACTATGCATTCTTTAACTTTAGCTTTATCTAATTTCAAAATTCTTTTCTTCCTCTATATTCGGAAGGCATGCACAAAAAAGCAAAGCCAGCATGAAAAGCAAAAGCATTGTTAATCATTTTTTTTTAAAGCAAAAGAAAATTGGCTAACCTTGTTCCTGATGAACTTCACCAGCCAGACCAAAAAGACTGCCAAAGACGTAGCCCCAGCCCCTCCAAGGCCCATGAAAACCAAGACCATAGAGGTCAACGGGTCCACATACGCTTCGACGTGGGCAACACCATGTTTGATGTTCACAGTCACTTCGGGCGTGGACAACGGCGCCTTAATGACTTGTGGCACCTCATGGGCCACTACGATGCTTTGCTGCGTTGAGGGCGGCGCCCAAACCACGTACGGAGTTTTGCTTGCCGGCACGTGTACGACCGCCAGGTTGGCAGTCGGCGCCACAGGGCAAGGCTCGTCTGTACATACAAAAAATATCTTTTAATATCTGGTGAAGGAAAACTATTTTTTTGTATATAAATATAATGTAAGGTGTTGGCTATGTGTTATGATGCTATATGGAATGAGATATGTGTTGTGAGTGTTGTTTTTGCAATGTTTATGCTTGTATGGAAAAGCTGAAACAACTCACCAACCACCGGCCGAACTGCCGCCGTCGAGATCTCCGGTTGGGGGGGCACAACCTCCTCGCACCTCCTCCACGGCGTCACAACACAATCCATGTCGACACGACGCCCGACGCAGACCATTGGCGACACCAGCTTCACCTCCTGCAGAAACAAGAAAGCTGTTATTCCCATCTCGGCAAACACCGTTGAAACACTCACCTTGAGATCCGCCTGATGAACGCAGTCCAACAACAGCGTTGACCCAACAAACGTCACCCAACGTCCGTAGCTGCCGGCGTCCCGCACCTCCTCTCCGCAAACGTCCCGACACTTGAAGACACCGTCGTCTGGACCGCAGTCCACACCCACACTGACCAGCAACCACAGCAACAACGTCACGATCCTCAGGAATGCCATCTGCGAAAATTTCAAAAAAATTGTTATTTCTGATTGTAAAAAAAACTTTTTTTTGGGTTTACTCACTTTGTTGAAGTCTTCTCTTGAAGAAGTTGAAGATTCCTAGCAGCACAAAGTCACTCAGTAATCGAACGATTCGCGGAACAATGTTTGAGGCCACCAGCTCCAGGAGACCCATCAACTTTTGTCGACTTTTGGAGGCAGGAAGTCGTTAACTACGCATCCGTGTCCGTTACAAAAATCGTTGAATTACGATCAGAAAAATTTGATAAAAATAGACTAAGCTAACAATGCTCACCAAAGTCAACCGCCAAAATTTCAGGCCCAACGGATCATCCGTTAACGAATGGCACTTGATGCCAACTGAAAGAAGATATTATCATTCTTCTTGATCCAAACATCTGTCGGATCCATGCCTGATTCCTCCTGATGGATAGCAATAACAATTGCCATTTCCATAAAAGCCTTTATGGCTCCTGAAAGAAACAGCAACGGAAAATAGGGCACTGTTGCACTGAGTCTCGCACTTGGTTCACTTGTTGTTCCTTTTTCTGCTGACTTTCGCAAAATTATGGAACCTTTTTTTTATTTGTGCGGGGTGAGTTTGTTATCTTAGAAATACAGTAACTTACAGAAGACCCTTTTTTGTAGTTTCAGAAGAAACCTTTTAGAAAGCCTAGAAACGGGAAATTGCTAAAGCGAAGATAATCGCTGGAATTTCCTTGATGAGAAGTCTTGACAACTTCTCATGACAAGCTACAATAACCTTCCTCAGGTAATTAAAGTACAATCAATCCTGAAACCCTGGTGGGCTCCACTCTTTATGAAATTCGAGTGATATTCGGTTCTCTTGTTCTTGTTGCGCATGGTGATTATCACCGATGTGTAACCAGCGCAATTATATTTCACTCAGAGCAATTTCTACCTTGTTCATTTCACGGATTGGGATTTCTGCTATTAGGGTCGCGATGATTGTTTCCTTTGTTTCCCCCATCTAGGCTGGCTAGGTTTAAATACCCCTGCTTGGTGAAATCTCAAGAGAGATCTCATCCAAGCTTCATACAGTAAACTCCATAGCCAAAACTCTGTTAAAGCTCAAACCTATTTTGAAGTAAAGTACAAGCTGGACTTGTGTGTTTGTGTATTTGTATTGTTGTATTGAATGTTTGTATGTGGATGAGAATATTGTATAAAGGATATTAATCCAGAATAAGAACTTGGTTCTTTTATTCTCGCCTCAGTCCTGTAATAGAAAGGACAACAGTGCGTTGGGAGGGCGTTCTCGTGCCATTATGGCAAGACCGTTGTGAAAACGTCATCTTGGTCTTTACTCAACACCCTGCCCCCAAACGTTTGCAGGGGGGGTTTTGAAAGGGGATTGGAACCCATTGCCAAGGGGGTTGAAACCGTTGAGCCTGAGAGGCAATAAAAAAAGGGCAATATTGCCTACCATTCTATTGCCATTGGCAAAGGCATTCCCAATTCCCCAGCAAATAATGGGGCGTTGAGGTATCAACCGTTTTGAGAATGGCATTGACAACGCCATTGCAGCCCTGTTTTCAGAATGGGGCTGATTGCCTCCAACGCCCTTTGGTTTATTTACATTGGGAGAAAGGGATGGCAAGGCGTTGACAACGCCATTCTCCAAATCATTTTGGAAATTCGATGCAATTTCAAGATTGCATTAGTGTAACATACTTTGCAGGCATTGAATGGATAATTTTCAAATGTCAAACCTGTAATCATAAAATCAGTGTTTTCCGCAGAATCTTCGGTGAAATACGTCACTGGGGAAATATTGAAGAATATTAAAATGATCAGTGTTTAAAAATATTATCCTTATTAATTTAATTTTTCATATTTCAGAAAAAAATGTTCTTTGACAAAAATAACGACAAAAGCATAGCAGAATGGGAGAAAAACTATTCTACCCATTCTGGGAAAAAATTAATGGGGATGATAACTAATATTTCAGACAATAATAAATCCTATTACAGGATTTTATCCTGCAGAAAATTTTCTTATAAAATAACTATTTTGACAGTAACAACTGTCACCAAAGAAAATGAACATGTTAGGAGAGAGGCTGATGGAAGAACCAGATTCTTAAATTTAATTAATGAAGTAATGTAAAAAATTAAATTAAAAAAGTTTTTTTTATTTTTCTCTCTCGTCACATCACATACAATTTCCACACTTGCGTTGAATTGAAGTTCAGAGTTAGAAATGTTCAGAAGCAAATAACTAGGAGGTAACTCTAGTCATCTCTTGAACACCTCAGACTCTGAAATTTGCTGTAGATCCTCGACGATGATCCCTGCTCACAATTCATCTCCTTGACGAATCAGAATTACACAGTGTACAGAGGAGGCTGAAACTGAATTAATAACCCCAGCTTCAACCTACCTCCGCCCTCTGAGTATTCTCAAGTACTACAGTTCATTATTTCCACCGTTCAAAAAACTCAGGAATCCAATTTCCTTTCTCGACGGATAGAAATTAACCAGTGTATGAAGGCAAATCAGAAACCACGATTGAATTCAGTGGCTTCAATTTACCGCCACCACAGGTAAATCTCACCAAATTTCTGGACCAATTGAACTTAACCAGCGTGCAGTGGCAGTCGGAATCCGCTTTTAAATCTATGGATTCAACTTGCCGCCGCCCGCTGAATAATTCCATCAGTACAGTACAGTTAAGTATTCAATTCAATATATACATTCAATACTTGACAATTCAGAATTTACTAGCCTGGTTCCAAAGTCTCCTGCACTGCATTAACCCACGCAGCAAACCATCAAAACCCGCCAATTAGTTCTATGCTTTTAAATGAACTTTTTAAGGAATTACAGATAATTTCTTTAACCTATGAACCCCCGCAAAGGGATTTGATCTTGGACCTTTTGAACACGGACCTCTCCGCATATCCTCCAAGCCACCCAGACATGGGCAATTTTGAAACAAGTTGACTCAAGGTTATAAAATAAGGCATAGGAATAATCCTAACAGAGTGAAAGTCAGAGATCGAGAGAAGGAAAATCAGGGGTAAGCGTGTGCATCCGCGAGAGCCAAGATTTGTTTACCTCTCAAGAGAGCGCACAAGCGCGCACCAACGATAGTTTAAGATTAGATCACACATTGTGTGTTTAAATAAAGGATAGGACAAACATTAATCCAAAAATTTTATGGTTGTTTAGGGATTCCAGTCTTGGGTTTTTTCCTCGACGATTTTGTGACAGAGTGTGCGTATCGAGGCTAGGCTTTGAAATTAACAGACCATAGCCTGGACACACAAATCCTGCCTCAAATCTTGAATCTTGAATTTTGACTTCAGTAGATACAGCTACGGAAATCCGGAGACCACGTGTGGTAATTTTTAACCCTTACCTCAGGAAGTATCCCATATTCCATGTCTCTCTTCTCCTCAATTCAGCAACTCCTCTCCAGTAGAACGAAACCACGAAATTTTGAGACTGAGGTCATGGTTAATATTTCAAATTCAACTTTGACCTGACTCTCAATGCTTCATAGCCTTTTCAGATCAACGACGTAATCGTAACAAAATATCTAGCAGACTAATCTTGAAGCCATATTTAATATCAAGCAACAAACTTAGTCTGCCAAACTATTCAATTACGAATTTAAATTTCTGCTTTCCTTCCAAGGTGTCCTTTTAGACTGAAGGACCCCCAAAGAACCACGAATCCCTGCTAGGAGATTCGAACCCAGAAGTTTGAAACAGATTTTCAACCTTCCAACCAACTGGGCTACCCGCCTTGGGCAATAGTAGAAGCATTTGAAACAGAAATTTAACTCAAAGCCAGGAAACAAAATTTTAAACTGTGAAACATTTGAATTTCAACTAAAAATCAGAAGTCTCACATTTGGTTTTCCAAACTCAGCAAAAAGTAGGAAAATAAGTCAGAGATCCTCAAAAAATACGCTTCAGCGTAATAGACACCCAAGTGGAGGCCGCCCTCCAGTGAGGAATGAAAAGGGTCCGCCAAATAGAGCAATTTAGCAGGAGCAATAAAACGACAGCTGTCAAAAAAGTGCTGTCAACAAGATTAAGACAGTGTCACACAACTTTCCGGATAGAAAAGATTGTGACACAAAATAAATTAAAATGCTTTACACAAGGAATGAGGACGTAGCTACAAGAATAATAGATCAAATATTAAAAGAAAACAAACATTGTGGACGATTTATGTCATATTCTTTTTATATTCCATTATTCGACCCTGAACAAAGAATTGATTATTTTAAATGTCAAAATAGCTTATGTCCATATAAAATAACCTTGTGGAAAGATAGTCCTTGGAGACATGAGGATACGTTTGAAGAAGACCTATAAAAAGCTAGCATTTCCCAGAGCATCATCAGTCTGGATCGAGAAGTGAAAGCATGCAGAACTCAAAATTGGTGATATTTCTCTTGTGTGTATTGATCCCAGGAAACCGAACTCAGTTGTTAAAAAATCTTGGTAATCTAGCACATGATGAAGTAGGTGTGGCAGGATCAGCTACAAATATAGCAACTGATATATTATTTCCCCTACCTCCTCTTTTACAGGATAACAAGGCTAAGGAAGATAATTCAGGACCCACATCTCCAATTAAAAGTTTCCATGGAGATATAGGAATAGTGTACCAACAACAACCCCGCGTTTGTTTCCCACATAACATTTGGACAATAGAACAGCACATTCTTGTAGGTGAAATATCTCAGAAAATAAAAACTATTCTTGATGATACTAATCAATACTATACTAGAGCTACAAATAAAACAGATGAGCATTTCTCAGAGCATCATCAGTCTGGATCAAGAAGTGAAAGCATGCAGAACTCAAAATTGGTGATATTTCTCTTGTGTGTATTGATCCCGGGAAACAAAACTCAGTTGTTAAAAAATCTTGGTAATCTAGCAAATGATGTAGTAGGTGTGGCAGGATCAGCTACAAATATAGCAACCGACATATTATTTCCCCCACCTCCTCTTTTACCAGATAACAAAGCTAAGGAAGATAATTCAGGACCCACATCTCCAATTAAAAGTTTCCATGGAGCTATAGGAATAGTGTATCAACAACAACCCCACATTTGTTTCCCACATAACATTTGGACAATAGAACAACACATTCTTGTAGGTGAAATATCTCAGAAAATAAAAACTATTCTTGATGATACTAATCAATACTACACTAGAGCTACAAATAAAACAGATGTAGAAGCATATGACGAAATGCTTGAATTATTAAAAAGTGTGTTCTTCATTAAAAAAGATTTAAGAAGAATACTAACCCACTTATANTGATGATACTAATCAATACTACACTAGAGCTACAAATAAAACAGATGTAGAAGCATATGACGAAATGCTTGAATTATTAAAAAGTGTGTTCTTCATTAAAAAAGATTTAAGAAGAATACTAACCCACTTATATTATGAGACACAAACTTATGACAGGAATACGAATCTAGACGTACCCCTAATACCAAATTCTAAATTAAGAGAATTATATGATTCAGAAACATCCAACCCGAGTAAAACTCAGATATTGTTAAAAGCAGGCCAGAAAAGGATCATTCTCCCCACAGAAGATTTATCAAGTTTTCTCGATGACATACAATCAGCTTTTACAAAATATCTAACTTTAAACTTCACAGCATTCTATGCAACCACAGGCTGGCAAATAAACGCAGCATCAACAGGAATAGCAACACGGATACTAGCATTGAACAACAGATTATCCAATTTAATAATAGGATTAGATGGAAAACATGGATTACAACACCCCATAGGACAACTAACAAGGAATGAATTTAATAAAGCTATTGAAAAAATATTAAATCATGAAGAAAGTTGGATACAGAAAGATTCTCTAGAAACATTCGTCCACACAAACCCTCTAACAACAGGCAAATTCATAAATTGTAATCCTGATTTAGTTACAAATACTCCAAACTCAGAATGCAAATATAAGATGATAACATTAATACCAATTATACGTGACAGTAATATCTATAATGTATTAAAAGAGGTAATAGCACCTGTATACAGTGAAGATAAAGACGGAACTGGAAGGTGGAAAATAGTAAAATCAACATTGCCAACTATTTTAATCAGCAAAAACAATGCTGTCTCATACGAAAGTGACGAATTACCAACATGTATTGAACAGCAACACTACTACTTTTGCAAGTTATGTATACCTTCGCACATGTTGAGTCGTCCATTGAGTAATTGTACAACTTCTATTTTGGCCGGGAGAACAAATGCACAAATTAGATCTGCATGTAGTTTAACTGAAATTGAAACTCCTGATAAAGAAGTTATACAATTAGATAAAGATGAATACATTTATGTTAACCCTACGGATACACATGAAGAACCAGAAGCAAAGGGTACAGTAACTCAAGAATGCAAAGATGCAAATGGAAAATTAATTACTAATCAATATGAATTATGAAATTCTGGAGTACTTTGATTTCAACCAAATTGCAGTTACCATTTTGTTAATGGCCCAATCAATAGCATCATACCAGATATTGAAAACGTGGAAATAACATCTACTTACACTAAACCATTGCCAAAAAAGCAATTAAATATTTTCAATCTATCTTGGCTAGAAAACCATTTCAAAAATTATGGACAATATTATTTCATTGCGTTAATAATTACTGTAAAAATAATCTTAGTTATACTCGGATATTTTTTCTATATACGTATTAGAATGATAAAATACCCCAAAAAGAAAAATTGTGAATGATATAATTGACAATTTATTACCAAATCAAAATGCTATGCAATCTAACCAAAAGAAAATATCTATTCAAGAAATATGCAAAGATCAAGAAAATTTTCAATTGTTAGAAAATACTCCAACAGCACCAAAAGTCAGACAAAACTTCCAAGGAATTGAATTTGACTTGGTCCCAAGACAAACTACACCAAGTGCCCTGTATCCATCCATTACAATCAAGAATTGAAAGAAAAAGAAAGAAAAGATGAACAGACCTTGGCACGAAAAAAGGAAAATGAGAACTCTTGTATTTTTGTACATACATGTTTGAAACAAATATACGCTTATGGATTTCTGATACGCTTATGAAAAACGCTTATATCAAATACGCTTATTTTTCAAAAACCTTTTTGTCTTTTACCATGGACATATATATATATTCTAAACCATGGGTACATACATATCGATTTCATACCTTATATTGAAGAAATTGTTCCAAGTATTCAAAGAACAAAAAACTTTATGAGCAACCCACAATGCAGTCAAAGCGCAAAGCAATCATACAGCAGAAGTGATTTCAATCATTTCAACTGTCTCAGTTCTAGATTCAGTATCATCCAAATCATTCAGAGTAATAGCTGGAAAAAATCCAAACCAAACTCTGATCCAAAAGAAACATTCCGCAAACCAGCTCTTTGTAAAGTAAACACAAAGAATCAGAAAAATCAAAGTCCCAGCAAAAGCTAAAATAATTATAAATACAAACAAAATATGATAACCCAACGGGAAATAATTAAAAAGAAACATTCCGCAAACCAGCTCTTTGTAAAATAAACACAAAGAATCAGAAAAATCAAAGTCCCAGCAAAAGCTAAAATAATTATAAATACAAACAAAATATGATAACCCAACGGGAAATAATTACGCGCATCGAAATGTGAAAAATTGCATGTTCGGTTTGTGAAAATTTTGGTCAATACCAACGCCGCACGAGTTGTCAGAGAAATCGATGTTGACGTGGAAATCGTAGTCAAAGCAACCAACGACGTCACTGCCGATTCCCGTAAACCCTTCGTTGAAACCGCCACCTCCTCAACCTTTGTCACCAAAGTTGAAACCTGCACGGATTCCTGCGTTGTCATCTGTTCCTGAACTTTATGTTCCTGTTCAACCTTGCAACTCTTTCCTTTCAAAAGGATCCCTTCAGACGACCCACTTCATGAAGCATCGTCAAACAGCCAAAGTTCCTGAACAACACAAGAAAAACTCAAGAAATATGTTTTGTGTTTTTGTTTCAGTGAAACTCACTGTTATCCCATTTTTTTGCACTCAGTCCAAATTTGCTTTGTCCCCCGCAAAATGAATTATCCCATTCACGCTAGCAGAATCAGAAACGTCTGCCCCACATAAATCAGAACACCACCAAATGTTGTCCAACACATAACAATTGGAATGTGAAGTAACAATAACAACCAGAGTTGAAAGAATTCCCACTTCATGAAACATTTTTGGTTTTGAAAGGAGATATTTTCTTGATGAATTTTTGAAGCAAAATGAGAGATCAAAATCCATCCTTCCCTCAGGAAAGAAAATTTCACATCTCCTTCCAAAAAATCACAGAAGCACATGAAAAACTCGCAAATAATTATCAAGGTTCAAAAAATCTGTCAAGCCATTTGGAGTGGATGTCAGATTATTTTGAATGAAGAAAAAGCGAGCTTTTTCTTGTTTGTGCCGGGTGATTGTTATCGGTGGAAATTCCCCGATAATAATTCGCTGTGAAACGCGCCTGCGTTTCTCGAGAGGCGCATGCGTTCTCTCAAGAGCTCGCCAAAAGGCAGCGCTTGCACATCGGCGAGAAAGAAAGAGAAAGACTGAGAAAAGGATGAGATAATAAAATTAGAATATTAATGTATAATATTATAATTATCTCTGGACTCCTTCCGATTCCAAGAACCAATTAATCACTGACAGGCGCGCCCCTCTTGACCCAGATACAATGCACGCATGTACCAGTTTAATTGGTCACGAACTTGTGGATTCCCCCCTCTGCGGTTATTCCCAAAGCACGTGTACAATCACGTGATCGGAACTGCGCAGTTTCCAGAACTTTCCATCTTCCCCTTCCCGGATTTGGGCAGTATATAAACCCTGGTCAAATCCAGGATTAGCACGGCAGTTGCATGCAGTTGTGCATTGACTTGTGAAGTGACCCTTCTGGTGTAATCCTCTGTGTTTGCTGGTGTCTCTGGATTGTGTTGTGTGGTATTATTATGCAGTAATAATAAAGACTATTTCTGTACTTGAAAGTACTTGCAGGTATAATCCTCTGTGTTTGCTGGTGTCTCTGGATTGTGTTGTGTGGTATTATTACGCAGTAATAATAAAGACTATTTCTGTACTTGAAAGTACTTGCTTACATACTTCTTTATCTATTCCTCTAAAAGTAGACTTACTCGAATCTATCCACGATTGATATAATCTGAGATAAAGGTAACTTTCTCAGTTATTCCCAATAAGGGGATAACAAGAGAGTATGAAAAATATAATTTTTTCATTAGAAAGCGTCAAAGGGATTCCCCAAAAATGCTGCACTTTCAAAGCAAAACCCAGATTATTCTGGTTTCTGACTCAAATAAAAAAACTGCAAACTCCAGCAAGTTTACTGATGACAAATCTAAGACTGGAGATTAAGTGATCCAGACTTTCACTGATGCCATTGTGAGCACTGACAAATCAGAAATTTTGCAGTCTTTCCCACAAAGTTTTGAGCACAAGTCCCACAACTTTTTTTTTCATCTGAACTTGTCACACTGGCCTCAAATCCTGGTCTATTTTTTTCCAAAGAAGAATGCGCAAAATAATTTTGGCACATGTTTGGCAAATGTTCCTTGTATTCTTGCTGTGTCAGCAAGCAACAACTCATTCCATTTCAAAATAAAGCTTTCAGAATATTGACTGAAGCAAAGTCTTCAGTTCATGCAGAAAGATTCAGGGTCCATCTACAACTTGATCATTCCTGTTTATTTTTTTAAGAAGCAAAAACAAGGCAAATGTTTTGCTGCATGTATACATACTAGATACTCTGAAGTTGGGATTTTAAAGACCCTTCCTGATGAAGCGTGATGAAAGCAAGTTCTGTAAAAAACCAGATTTCAAAAATTGTAGATAGGATCTAAAATTATGTTTGTTGCTGAAGTGGTATTTTTGCAATACTATCAATTGTCTACCCTTCAAAATTTGTCTGAAAGATCATTTAAATTAGGATATTCCTCAAAACAACAGCACTTTGCAAAGGCTATGTACTGTATGTGTAATATAAGGTGTAAGCATGGCCAAAATGTCTTGTCTGTGAATTTTTTGAATAAACTGTCACAAATTGGACTTTTTTACACCTCAAATAATGCCCCTCTGCAACATTCTGTAAAACCAATTGTGGTGAGCTTTTCTCACCAGTACCTTTTGTGGTGCTCCATTCCTCAAAAGTCAGCTCATGCATTTTAAAATACATTCAACCATAAAATCTCTGCTGTCTGCCTATGTGTTACTTGAAACATTGACTCAAGAGATGACTATCATGGAATCATAAATCTTTAACCCCCTGAATGGTGAAACTGCTGACCTCAGTTCAAGCACTCTCTCCACACCCTATTTCAAAAGCACATGGAACTGCATGTCATTAAACTCTTGTCCCAAATCTAGGCACCTTTATTTTTGAAGTATATAAACCCCAGCCTCAATGAGCTAAAGTCAGTTGATCACCAAATCCTCAGAAAGGAGTCAGAGTTCTGTTCAGGCTTCCCTCCAGATGCAATGTCTTGGTATTTTGAGTTTTCAAACTGATCAAATAAAATTTTTGTTGGAAAGTCTGTCTGTTATTTTTCATAAGTCTTGCATTGTCAGAGAAAACACTCCTCTGTGATCACAGAGTTAAGAACCTTGAGAGGAAGACATTCTTAACATTCCCAAAATTGTATCTTTAGTCATCTTTTTGAATTAAATTTAAAGGGAATTAAAATAACGAAACACACTCTCATTATTAATTTAATGGGTTTTCTTCAATCTAGCTAAGCATCAATAGACTGCAAAAATAATTTCAACACTGTAGCTGCAGTTTTTCCTGGAAGATATTTTGTTGATCAATTGAATGAAAAAGGCTCAGAAATCTTGGCTACAGAACTTTTATGCAATACAAATTCACAATGGCCCTCAGAGCATTCTTCCAGGTCCATCATGAAAACTGGATTTCAAAATGTTTTTTTTTCACGAAGTTTAATGACCACTGATGAACATTCAAATGTATTGGAAATGAGACTATTGTCATCAGAACGACAGACTCGTCACATAATTCATTCATTTTCGCTTTCAGCAGTCACACTTGACAGAAAAACAAATGTCATCAGTGGCTAGAAAAAAAAAGAGATATACATTCGAGAGAAAAAAAAAACATTCAGGGGTCATAAACACAGCTCGCGGGGTGTTGAGTGTCGTAAAACTTGCTGATGTCGATTTGGAATTGCTCGAATTTCGACAGGGCCTCGTCAACGACCTCTTGCGTGGCATTGACCTCTCGAGCCAGAACCCATGCAAATTCCAAGTACAGAGGCCCAAGGTCTTGGCAGGAGTACACGGCTGCATAATTCACGTAATCCGTGTCCAGCACTGCATACATCCCTCCGGGTGCTGTACAAATGAAACGCCCCCAGCATTATTTATACCCCTGCAATAACGCCATAAACCTGGCCTCAGGCAAATTTTACGGGTTTTATTTTTTCTTTAAATTCTGTTCAAGTGATTTTCGGATGCGCAATAATTTATTCATAGACGCTTTCAAAAATTTCTTTTTTTCTCTCTGATTTTTTTTTTACATTTTTTGTGAGAGTCCCACTGAATCCAAAAATATCCAGTTGCTTTAAAGATTTTTTAAGAGACTATAATGAGCACAATTATACAGTAAGACCCCCACATGCAGACACCTTGACTTGGGGACAATTTGACATAGGGACAAAAAGGCCCAACATAGGGACACTGACTGGACATGAGGACATTGCTTGATAAAGTTGACAATTAATTTTAGGAAAATTGATTTTTTTAGGATTAATAGCAAGAAACAGATATTTCCAACCCTAAGAACTATGCAAGAAAAATGTTTTGGTACTTTTCCCATCCATTCAGCTAACTTCAAAAAATTACCTTTAGCACAGATGAACTTCATTCTCTCTCTGTGACTTGGATGTTATTTTTACAGATGCTTTCTTCCAAAAAACACCAATTAAAAAATATATAATGCAAGTATACTGGAAAACAAGACTCAACTTAGGGACACTCCTGATGCACCCATTATGTCCACATCTAGAGGTCTCATTGTATTTTTCAGGCTTTTGAGTCAAACTGGTGAATAAAAAAGAGAAGAACACCTGAATTGAATTTTATTGATGAGAATCAAGAATTGTTTTTAGATTTGAATTGCTAAAATAATCATACACACAGAGATTAAATTTTCTCTGCCTTTTTGTCAATAAAATTAAGATCTGTGAATATAAAATAAATGAACCAATCAAGTGGAAAACTGATACTCAAATGCTTGGAATAAATTATTTTAACAATTCAGACTATTTTGAACAACTATGGACCCAATCAGAAATGTATCATGATAACTTAGCTTTCTTTACACCACGCAATTTTGAATACTTTTCAGTCGAATTTAAAAATTAGAAAAACTTTACACACAGATTTCCAACTTACTGCCTGGAAAGACAACACTTAGCATGCCAGGTTCTGCTTCTGGATTTGCTTGGTAAGCATAGCCAAGAATGACTTCAGGTTCACCATCCAAGTTGGTTGCAACGTTGTACACTTCCACAGTGCCATCATCTGTTTTTTTTTGTTTTTGTAAATAATTTCTTTGGGATTAAATGGGGCAAAATATTTTTGAAAGATGGCAAACTTACCCAGGGGAGAATAGCGTGCCCTGACGCAGGAGAAATGATCTTGGAAGGGTGAAGGGAAAGTCTTTTGCTCAAACCACTCACCAAGGTACTGAAATTGAAGAAAAGTTGAAATTCTGGTGAACACCTGCATTTTATTCCCAGTAGAAAATACACTTTTATTTCTAAGCTACAACTAGAGCTGCAGAAGAAAAAGCAGCTGCGCAATTTTCTATATACAGTGAGACCCCCACATGAGGACACCTAGACTTGCAGACAATTTGACCTAGGGACACTTATTTTCCCATTAAAAAAGTAATCAAGAAGGCCTGACATGAAGAAACTGACTTTACATAGGGACATTTTGTGATAAATTTGCAAATACATTCCAGGCCAAATTACAAGAAACAGATATTTCAAACCCAAAAAATTGGTGTAAGAAAAGATCTTGGGTATTTCTTTCACCAATTTACCATCCCTCTAGCTAATTAAAAAATAATAACCTCCAGCATAGAGGGACTTCCTCCTCTCTTTTTCACTTGAATGTCACTTTTCACAGAGAATGCCAACATTTCTATGTACTCTACACAGAATTCAACTCTCAAAATTTCCAAATTGTGTTGAAATAAATTGACTTGAATCAGTTTAAATTGGGAGACAATTTTCATTTTCATGGAATTATGGTGAGTTTTTTGTACATAAAATACCAATTAAAAATTATATAATGGAAATCTAAGAGAAAATGAGACTTGACTTGGGGACATTTTAACTTGGGGACACTCTTGATGCACCAATTATGTCTGCATCTTGGGGTCTCACTGTAATTGTAATTAAAATGTACTGTAACCACAAGAAGGTAGTGTAACTTTTGCAAGAAAATTACAACATGCCCACTGCCCTCATTTATGAAAAATTCTCCAGCATGAAAAATGTATCACAAAATGAATTATTTTCAAAAACTTATTTATCATCATCAATATCTTGAAATGGATTTACTTGCCAAAGCATACAAATTTCATCATCAACTGGAAGATATATACTCACTGGAACAACTTCAAAATCAGGCTTGGTGGTGAAGCTAGGACATGCCCTGGGGCTGATTCTGTACTTGGGCAAGGATAGGGCAGATGTCGCTGCAAACCCAAGAGCCAAAAGAAGGCCTAGCGCAAGTTTTCCCATATTTAATTTGGTTGAAATTGTCAACTCCTTACTCTGCTCTCAAATTAAACTCTTGTGTGTGCGATTCAAGAGCCAAATTCCTTTAAATATGTAGCACAGAAACCTTATCTGTGGCAATAAGAACTTATGCAAGCACTTGAATATACCATATTTCTAATTGTGCGATTTTTGCTCGTCATATTTTAGCGAAAAGCTGCGAATTTATCAGCGTGTTTAATAGATTAGAAATTTCTCGATAAATGGAATTGTTGCGCAACTGAATGTGAGTCAGCCCATAGACTTTCTTATCAGAAGTGCATGTTATTTGCTCAAAAGCTTTATGCATAATAACTAATAACAGGGGATGCATATCTTTCCAAATAATTATTCATGCTGTTTTTCAAGGTAAACTGAACCTCACATGGAAGCAATTCCTTGGATGAAAGAATGCAGTGGTTCAGGAAAAATTATCCTGGTGATGATGATTACTATTAAGAATTACAGTGAGACCCCAAGATGTGGACATAATTGGTGCATCAAGAGTGTCCCCAAGTTGAAATGTCCCCAAGTCAAGTCTCATTTTCTCTTAGACTTTCATCATATAATTTTCAATTGGTATTTTATGTACAAAAAACTCACCATAATTCCATGAAAATGAAAATTGTCTCCCAATTTAAACTGATTCCAGTCAATTTATTTCAACACAATATGGAAATTTTGAGAATTGAATTCTGTGTAGAGTACATAGAATTGTTGGCATTCTCTGTGAAAAGTAACATTCAAGTGAAAAAGAGAGGAGGACGTCCCTCTATGCTGGAGGTTATTATTTTTTAATTAGCTAAAGGGATGGTAAATTGGTGAGAGAAATACCCAAGAACTTTTCTTACACCAATTTTTTTTGGGTTTGAAATATCTGTTTCTTGCAATTTGGCCAGGAATGTATTTGCAAGTGTATCACAAAATGTCCCTATGTGGAGTCAGTGTCCTCATGTCTGGCCTTTTTTATTAATGTTTATGATGAAATAGGTGTCCCCGTGTTGAATTGTCTGCAGGTTGGGGTCTCACTGTATAACTTCTTGAGTATTTAAAATTTGTAACCCAGAAACCAAATTGCGATTATTTTCTTTTCTCCTTATATGGGAGGAGATCCTTCTCTACAAGATATCTGTTTCCTTGCAGCTGTTCCCTTTTGTTTTGGTTCCCCCTCTCTCATGTCAGCCCACATTAATGAGTGACAGTCATTATTGAGCATTTCTCTTTTTCAACTTGCTGTTTGTCAACAGTGACAAACCACCTGCACTGCCATCTTCTAAACTGCCAATTTAGAAGAAGCCAATTCCTTTGAATTTGCAAAGTGTATTTGTTATTTATATTTATAATATATACCTGGATATATATATTCATCAAGTGTTCAGGGAACCTGCAGTTCCTCAATCTAGGCAAATATTTGGCCTTTATATTTTATGTTTCCAGGAAGGTATAAATATACCTTCCTTCCCACATATTTCTCCAGATTTAATCTAGAGTCATTTGTGGTTATTTCTCAGAGAGACTTGCGGAACGTTTTAGCAAGACTCTCTTGAAGCTCTCTATTTTTATGTTTGTGTGATTGTACAAATATTTGTGAACTGAGTATATTTGAGGTATATATTTTTTATTGGACTTGCATATTTTATTTTACCTTGGTCGTCTACGGACAACAAATTCAACCAAAAAAATGGATTTGGCAAATGCTAATCTTGATTTGCATGTTGGATTAATTTGTTTTCTCTTATTTTAGAGTTATGATTTAAAAGTATGTGTCATATTCTCTCAACAGAAAAAGTCTAGTGTAACAGTAGACAAGAATGAGCTGATTTTCAGGAAAAAAACACATTATTTCTGGATAAATTTGTCATAAAAAAGGATGTTGTACAACACATGTTTGAGTTAAAACCAGCTATGAATGAAAGTACAGTATTTAATGAAACCAAAATAAACCTAGAGGCAGGAAAATTGTTAAAGTAAATAATTGAACTTTAAGCTAAAAATGGTTTTTGAAAATCCAGCTGAAGTTCAAGAGTGAAGATGACCCATTCAAGTACAATAAGGACAATGGGATTTTATTCAATTCTGTCAATTTATTCATTGCTGGCTTCTCAGCTTTGAGCTGAAGAATTTCTCACATCAAAAAAATATTATGTAAAAAAGTAAATTTTAAAAACTTGAAAATGACCTTTTCATTAATTCGAATGTTACATGATAAGAGTATATAAACGGGTAATCTGATCAGAAAAATACAGCAAAGAAATTCAAATATTGCACTTATGTAAAAAGCTTACTATAACTCTTCCCTTATCTTTCTTCAAAATATAAGACCAAAACAAAACGTATGACCTGATGGGGCTGAAAACATTTTTGTGGAGAATTTCTTTTTCCAAAAAGATATTCACTAAAGAATTTAGTCAATGAAGCCACAAAACAAATTTCTCATTTTGAAAAATTCACTTGTATGTGTGGTTTGAAAAAAAATAATGACAGGCAAAAATGCTGAAATATACCTTTCACTAAACCCCACTGAAAAGGTGTATTTTCTCTTTGAATTTTTGCATAAATCCAAGGCAGGGATGAGTGTATAAAAAAGGAACCTAGCATTTTAGTGTAGGGTAGGGTAGGTGGTATTTTAGGGTAGAGTAAGTTTTAGTGTAGGGTAGGGTGGGATGTAGTGTAGGGTAGGGTAGTTTCTTGGGTATTATTTAGTTATATGATTTCATTAATTTTACTAACCATTACCCAAGTGTTGCTGAATGGGCACCCCCAGCTTTTAAAAAAGAAACCTAGCATCTACCATTATTGGAATGTCATTTGAGTTTTCTACTCATTATCTTTTCATGATGGAAGCTAAATTGCAGAAAATACACTTCCATCCATCATAAAGAGATGTTCAATGCACAAATATACCAAGGTATGGTGGAGAGATTCATTTACATGAATTCATCACCTCCCAGCACAAGGAATGTCCAATAAGTAGTCCTGCTGATACTGAACAGCAATTATACCTATTGGAGTAGATGTTGAGAGCTCCTCAGGTATCAACAAAGTCATGCATAACTTTGGAAGAAAAGTAGACAAGGATCAACCTGGGACTGACTGGAAACTATCTTGTGAGAAAGTTCCATCGAGGGAAAATCATTTTTAGTAATCCATGTCTGGAATGAAAAGTAGAATCAACTTGATTACAACAGACTTACACCTGAGCAGAATACAGTGAGACCCCCACATGCAGACACCTAGACATGGGGACACTGCATGATGAAATTGCCAATACATTTTAGGAAATTTGACTTTTAGTAGGCTTAATTTCAAGAAACAGATGCAATATTTCCAACCTAAGATCTATGTAAGAAAAAATTCCTCGGTATTTTTACAATCACTTTCCAATCCATTCAGCTAATTGAAAAAGAAATTACCTGCAGCACAGAGGGACTTCATTATTCTCTTTTTGTGACTTGGATGTCATGATGTTTACAGATGCCAATATTTCAATGAACTGTAGAGTGGTATATTATTCAATGTTCCAAATGTTCTTTATTGTTGCTGGGTTGAAAAGATATAGTCAGTGAATAAAATTCAAGTGGCAAACAAAATTTTTTTCTTGGAATTTGGAAAAAACCAATTAAAATTTATATAATGTAATTTTATGGGAAAACAAGACTCAACTTAGGGACACTCTTGATGCACCAGTTAGGTCCACATCTGGGGGTCTCTTGTATTGGACAGCAAAATTCTGATTAATGTTTTTTTTTTTAAGGAAAGGATGATGGATCATTATATTTTTTTTTAATTGGAGTTGAACTCATTCTCAAGGAATTCCATTCAAAAACAGTGTCTTTTCCAATCACAAACTTTCTCAAAATGAAAGCTATGTTCACAATAAATGCTGAATGAAAACCAGAAGGATGGAACTGGATTAATTGGTAAATGGTTGAATTTTGATGCAGTTGGACGATATTCAACTGAAATATATTGCACCTACCCAAAAACTTGTATGCTGAAGTACGGTAATGCTGCTTAGGAGAGGGGGGTCGCAAGAAGCAATTTTCAATCAATTGAATTTTATGAAAAATTGAACGCAGCCGGTAGGATTCGAACCTACGCTCCCAGAGGGAATCTGATTTCGAGTCAGACGCCTTAACCACTCGGCCACGACTGCTTCATACGCAATCATGCTCCTTAAAGCAGGATTTGAACATGAATCCAAAATTTATTTTCCCCTTGTAAGAAGTATCACTCCAATTCAGACTAGCCTAAAGCATCAATTTTGATGATCATTCATACTGCGCACGTTCCAACATCAAATACTGAACAAATGCTATACAATTCTCTGTGAAGAACTGAGTGCTGAACAACAGAACACAGCATGGCAGTCATGACAATATCCGAATTGCATATTTCACTTCAAGCACAAAACCATTGGATGACACGTCTCAGAAAATCAGTGCCACCACTGAAATTTCCCAATTAGGATTCATATACCTCCTTCTGAAACCTTCTAAAGAAATTAGGATATCCCTATGTGGAGGGAGATGAAGTTTAGGTGGTCTAAGGAAATCCTCTTGAGAGGGGTTTCAGTGTTTGCTGAGGGATTCCCTGTCCTTGTCTTGGTGAGGGCCATGCAGTTTCAGGATTGGCCTAAGGTGGATGCTGGGGGTTCATCATGCCAACAAAATTATTTACTTTCAGAACTTCCAAATGGACAAAAGTAAACAGCAAGACACAGGAAGCATCAAGGACTTGGAATCCCTGAGTTCCCACCCCCTTCCCCAATTGGGATGCTTCCTGTTCAGGCTGTGATGTCTTTTAGTGCAGCTTGATAGGCCAGTCCCAGGCCTCTATAGAATCTAACCACTGTGTCCCAAGGAATCCCAAAAAAAGTTAAAAAAAAACCTCTTCATCCACATATAGACAGTCCTTTTGAAAGCTTCAACCCTGTGGAGAACCACCTTTTTGAAAAAATAGGCAGAATTGTTCCTGTTTCCTAAAGAATGAAGAAAGGGGAAATTTAAGAAAACACCGTTTTTCTATAAAAAAAAAGGGAAAAGGCATCATGTTGGATGAAAATTCAGAAACCCTGATATTCTGAGATTTCAAAATCCCTGCAGTTTATGCAATCTCAATTCATTAAACAATGAAACAGTTATTGGTCATTCTATTACAAAATCAAACAAGTTCTAATTTTTTGGTTCCAAATTCTTTAATATGATAGATTTTTCAACACAAAACATGAAAATTCAAAAATTCTCTGCAACTGCTGGAATCCATTTGAAAATTCAATTTTTGGTGAAGGAGGAAATTACCCCTAGTTTGAATATGTAATGGGGTTAGATGTGCAGAGAAGTTTTAAAATTGTTCATGCATAATAAATTATATAGCTAATTGCAGAATTGAGCATGAAACTAGAATTTTTCAAGATTTTGTAATTGAGAGACTAATTAGTATGGTTCATTGTTTCATATATTGACAGTGCATAAAGTGCACAGTTAATAAAAGAAGCACAGTTAAAAGAGGACATTGTTAAAAAAAAGCAAATTTAAAAGAGAACATTGGTAAAAGAAGCACAATCATCAAACAAACAATTACAAAAATTTTAAAAGTTCTTGCTTTTTGTTTATACATTTTTTTATCTTTCTAGATTTTTTAACAAAAAATGTGAAAATTCAGAAGAAATCTCTGCACCTCTAATCCCTTTAAATATTTAAAGTTAAGTGAAAAAGGAAATTTTGTATGAATTTTCAGACTTGAAAAAGAAATTTGGAAGGATTCATTCAGAAAAGGGTTTATACATTCTCATTTTCACAAATGTAAATTTGGATTATTTTTAAGGTTTAAAAAATGGGAAGTGTAGAGAACTTCATGGTGCTTCCAATGCAGTTCAAAATTGGCATTTCAGTGCATAATTACCTTTTTTGGAAAATTCAAAAGATGAGAAATTAGGAAAAAATGTAAAGAAGAATTCAAAATTTCCAGTTTAACTCATTCTAATTTATTTGCTTTTGATGAAACTTTGAAATTATACAAAGGGTGTCATGCTCAGTGATGTTTTACAAGTTTACTCTTTTTTGTGTTGAAAAATGTTGCACATTGAAACAGCTAAAATTCAAGATTCAAAAACATTTTTTGGTGATTTTTGTATGATTTTCAAAAATGTTTTTTCAATGTTGGTTGTAATTCTGTCCAATGTTAAGATTTTTGCATTAAAAAAAGGAAATTTAGAAAACATCTTTGTGCATACAAAGCTGTATAAACAATTTGAAAATTAGTTGAGAAATTAATTTTTTACAAAATTTTAAAGTCAGCTAAATGGACCAAAGTCCATAAGCCAGGTTTTGGTCTTTAAGCAGGTGCAACTTCCCCAAAACAGAGCCAGTTCATAAACCGAAAATCTGTAACCAGGTATATACTTGACTGTGCATTGTCTGATTGAGGTTTTTCATGTACAGGGGCATGAAGTGAGGGTTTGCACATGGGCAAACTTGGGCTTGGGCCAGCCCTGCTGGGCCCCTTTGGTCTGTGTCTTTTTTGGTGTGGGGAATGCAGGGGAGTTTTTGGCGGACACTGCCAGTTCAATTATTCTGGCCAGGAATGGTAGTAATTTGTTGGGTGATTGTCTGAAAGGAGGTGACACTGTTGGGGGTGTGCTATCCTGAGTTGGGAGTTTCACCATGTACTCTGGGAGACACCCCTGCTGTCCCAACCATTGGAAGATGGCATCCGAATGTTGCAGGAGGATCTCACATATGAGTTGGCACTTGGGAGCTGTGCTGTCAAGGAAGTTGATGCCCTCTCCTGGTGTGTAAGTCACTGGAGCCTGTTTTTTGGCATGGTATTTGTATCTGATGTACAGCTGGTTTCCCTCCAGGTCAATTGTAATAGGCATGCATTTCAGGAGGTCATGTCCAACAATCACTGGATTTGCTGCTTGTGGTAGGACCCTTATTCATACAGGGTGTGGCTTGTTTTGGATGATCAGGTTAGTTTACACTTCCCAGTTAAGCCATAGATTGTCTGGTCCCATGGTTGAAACCGCTATGTTGGTGGCCATTGTTGGTAGTATCAGCGTATTCATGAGTTGGATGCTGATGAATGAATGTGATGCACCCATATCAATGAGTGCATTGCAGGGGTGTATGCTGATCATGACTTGGAGCAAGATGGGTTTTGTGGCAGCAGTGATAGAGATCAGGAAGCATAGTGCTGGGATTACTGCTCCCTGCACCTGTTTCCCTTGTTTTGGGTGCAGTCCTTGGAGGTGTGACCACTTTTGTGACATGCGTTGCAAGGGAAAATGCCTGCAAGCATCCTGGTAGGGAATTTCTGCTGTGCCTTTGTTGCTGTCCTCTTTGTCCTGTTCTGTTTTTGGTATGTGGGGTGGTTTGTGACATGGAACTGCGCACAGCAAGTGTTCATGGTATGGTTCTGAGATGTATGGCATTTGCAGTACAGTTTGGCACCCAATGTGGATTTTGTGCTGCAATTGGTGCAGGGCCAATTTGTTTCTTGTTTGGTGGGTGGTGTGCCTGGATGTGTGTTGAGCAGGTTACACTGGCTATCCACCAGTTCCAGGATTTCTTCCCATGTGATTGCTGGTTTGGCCGTAAAGTTTTGCCTGGAGTTTCTCTGCAATGCATTTTTCAGTGGCCTGTCGAAATTCTTCAATCATCATGGGTTGCATGACAAACATGTGTTCTGGAAGGACTTTGTTCTGCACTAGTTGG
Organism: Notodromas monacha; assembly: GCA_905338405.1. Taxonomy (NCBI): domain Eukaryota; kingdom Metazoa; phylum Arthropoda; class Ostracoda; order Podocopida; family Cyprididae; genus Notodromas; species Notodromas monacha. The sequence goes on from CAJPEX010003637.1 coordinate 25,810, forward strand.
AGGAATGGTTCAAAGTTGTATGTAGCTTTAAGCATTTGCCAAAACACACTGATATGTCTTGTTGGTGCCTGTTTGTAGGTTTTGGAAACAGCTGAGTTGTTAGAATTGAGGCATGATATGGAACCATGTGATGGCTTTCACCATCTTGTCAAAACTGTTGATTCCTGTGGCATATAATTGGCATGCTGTGTTGGAGACATCCTGTTTGGTTTTGTAGATGAGGCAGCACACTTTTTCCATTTCTTCCAAGTTGTCAATGGCCAGGAGTTGTTGGAGCTGTAGGGTGTAGTCCTTAAAGACCTTGTCATTGCACTGGACTGGTAGTTTGGGTGCACATTGTTTGTGCACTCACCTGGATTGTGGTGGTGGTATCCAAGGTCCTGGAGGCCATTGCAGTTGGAGCATGGTCTTGGATGTCAACATCTGATACATGAGCAAAGTGACTGGCAACACATGTATTTGGTTGAAAAGTTGTATGTAGCTGTTTTTGTTGGATGTTGTAGGTTGCTCCTGGATGTAGGCTTTGGCAAACTGCTGGAGTGTTGGCAGGGCAATGAAGTCCCATGGGTTTGGCATGGATGCTTATGAGCCTGTGCTGGATGGTGCTATGGTAGCCTGAGGTCAATCCTCCAGTCCTGTTGTCCATAAAACTGTGTTTGGCATTGCTGCAGGGCTCCCTGAGGCCAGCCCTGCCTGGAGTTGCTCCAGTTTGACAGCGGCGCATTCCTCTGCATGCAAGCTTCCTGTGTCTCAAAGCATGTTAGTTGGAGAGGTATGGTAGGATTATCCTTTGGCTGATGAGCCCCCAGTAAGTGTTTGCAGATGAACAATCAGTGGAATGAAAGATGGAGGTTGATCAAACTGAGGTACTTTTTGTATTGTCTCTCTTCAGCGTGTAGGAGTAAAGTACAATGGATGGTTTTTCCCAAAAGAAACCAGAACACAAAATATAGACATTCTTGCTTCCTTCAGAGTTCTGAGCAGAGTGTCTGTTGCTTTTTGGTTCTGGCTCCCTGTAGTGTTTGAGACCTTGCTGTGATGAGTCAGTGCTAGTCCCATTATTTGGTCACATTTTCTTTCTGTTGTTTTGCACTTCAGTTTGTCCTTGTTTTTGCCCTTCTGATTCTGTGGGAGAGATAGTGAAATTGCCTTTACAGGCTTAATGGTGTTTTGTGTTGTCCCACAATGGTTATCTCTCACTCAATCCAAGCAAAGGCCGACTACACGTACATCCCTTCACACAATCTTCATCTACACCAAGTACAGTAACATATTAGAATTCATGTGTTTACCATTCTGCAACTTGACCCATAGAACTGAAGTCAGTCCCTTTGCATAGGTGTCACTGCCTGCAGGCGCACTTTGAAATGGGTTCCAGCCAAAGACATACATGTGAGAATTGAAAGAACTGCAGGCAATATGTAACACCTGTTGTCTTAGATTTTCCTAATAGAGATTAGAACAAATCAGACAAAGTCAAAAGTGTGGCTCAATATTTCTATTCACTCTTTCACAACACATCCATTCATTGCCAAATATACAATACAAGCACACACTTCGGAATAGTCAACATTCAACATGAATACAGTTAAGTACAATGCTAAATG
>CAJPEX010003638.1:0-27410 GCA_905338405.1 Notodromas monacha
AATCCCATTCCGTTCCCGCAGGTAACACACTACATTAGGAGACTAGTAGCAGTTGCTTGAAAGTGAAATCAAAAACACTGGCAATCGCGGTGCGATAGAAACATTAAAATCGCGAACGGCCAACTTCGAAGGACGATAAGGAAGCTCTTTCTCTCTCTCAGCTTCCTTCAAGCATTCACAGCAAATATTAATTTTCAACCACAGACAATCCCACCTTTTCGTTCGAGGAATAGCATTTTGGATAACTGACTGCTACAATAGAAACGGAAACACGAATAAAACTGCGGGTTGCACAAAAAACAGTGCAACCAAGATAAGTTTGCGTTTTTCTCTGCGAACGAAAAGAAGGCGATGATCACATCGTCAGAGGGAAAAAATATTTTTTGTGGAAATTTTGCATTCATCTCTGTTCCAGACAACCCTTGAATACAGTAAGGGCATTCGTGTATACCTTCGTTGAGCGGCAATACCATCGAAAATATAGAAGACATTGAAGCGTTTCCATAGTTAGTTTCCTGCATCATCCTAAATTTGAAATTTCCCGACGTCAGGTAAAAGTGGCTTATGCATGGATCTGACACCCGATTTACATTCATCAATTTCAACTCTGCCTTAAAATTACCAAAATGATCACTGTACTTGATGTGAGCCGCGTTAAACTTGCAACTACATAAATGCAATAAATGAATCACGTATAGAAGATATTTTGCAAGAGAAAACGAAAAAAGTGATCTTGATAGTTTAATTCGACTAACCTTAAAAATAAAACTCACTTAACGCCTAGCCTAAAAGAGGACAGAGCAATAACACTCAGGTGACATCTACACAATGAGAAATAATTATACATCTCGCGGCGGAGAAGGAATAAAACAACAAAAAAACCCCTCGAAATTAGAATGGGATTTAAAGTTGGGTCTACTTAGGTTGAACTATTTTAGCTCCCCTTTTGTACATAAGTGCCTGAACCCTTTGTGTGTTTACTATTTTGTGCCCTTTTAAGGTAGTGGGCTTCATATGGCATTTTTTTTTTTTAACTTGAATTTTACATTTTGTCAACTTCGACGCTGAATGACTCGATAGCTAGTCTGAACATTCGTGGAATCCAAATGATAAAACACGGGAAAATTCCATCACCCGAAGTATACCGTTTTTTTTTTTTTAACCTGAATTTTACATTTTGTCAACTTCGACGCTGAATGACTCGATAGCTAGTCTGAACATTCGTGGAATCCTTTACAACTCCGATTCGTCCTCGGAATTTTTTTTTCTGAGCGAAGAATTAAATACTGGTAGTACAGTAATATCCTCGATGCTCTTTCTCGGAACGAAATTCCGCTCACCCATCCCACGAAAATTTATCGAAGCAGCCGAACAATACAAAAAAGCATCCCGTATTTCATCGATATAACTAGAATACAGTGCGATCAAAATCAACGATTCACATTTGTTTCACATCCACAACCCATGAAATCCCTCGAAACCGTGCGATCAAATTTCCCCACTTGATGCCTCATTCACGAAAATGCAACTTCGGCAACAATTCTTCCCCCAATAAATTTACTACTGTACTTATCGATCAAGGTCGATATTGAAAGAAAAAGGAAAATGATAGGGCTGACAAATTTTGCAAGAATCGGATATGAAACAGGCGTTTCGAATCCTCTTACAGATGGAATCCCTCTACAGTATAATAATGGACACCGAAGCAAAAGATTATTCTCGAGATTATTATTATGCTGAATAAGCTGTAGCTTTTAGGGTCAGATTAACGCAAGGGATTAGGCCCAAGTCTCGAATTTCATCCGGCAACCCGAGTATCATCTCGTTGATCGCATTTTTTCATCATTCGAATGTAAGAAAAAATACCTTTCTCACAAAAATCGAATTCAACGTTCTAGAACCGAAAATGCTGACAAAAGGCGAAGCCACATTTTTTTCGCAAGGCTCTAAGGTCACAATAGAGATACGGTATCTAGATTTCCCAGGCAAAAAAATTAAAATTCAACTAATGAACGAATATGAGCGCCCCTTACTTTCCCAGTGTTCCGGCTTTCTAGGAGCCTCGCATTTTCGACTAAATTTAGGCTTTCCCCAGAAAAGGAAAGACCGTGCTACGCAACCCTCGTTCTAAATGCATCATGAAGTGCTAAAAGCTTACCATTTCTTGACTTCAATGTCAAAAATAACCAAAGAGAAGAAGTGCTCGATCGTTTCGTGGGCGGCGAAATGGAAGATTCCCCTTACATAAACGCAGGGAATCTTCCTGTTACATATTTACGCGAATTGCGTAACTATAACGAAGTAAGCAACCCCCCTAGTTCTTAAACTTCTAAAATTCGAAAAAAGGGGCTCTTATATTCGCGTAAATAAAGTATGCACAAGGTTATAAAGTTACCGGAGATTTTCAGCTAACTCCCCCCATGTCCTAATGGAAGGGAAGCGTCGTATGAAGAATATCTCAGTGAAACAAATTTCAATGCAGAAACAAAAAGGGTCAACCTGCAGATTATACGTTCACGTCGGAAATTCTAAAATAAAAACTGGACAGAAGATTCGCCTGATGATCCGACACCAATAGTCCTCGTGATATACGAGACTGTATCTGAATTTTTCGATTCCCGAGGCTAATCATACATTCACGCGCTGAATAAATAGGCCCAGGCGTATAACGGTTACAAGAACCATTTCCGAGTCAAAAAATATAAAGGCAACATCATGGACTGATCGACGTTTCCGGCCAAAAATGTTTCACGTTCAACCACTTCTCACCGGGGAAAGAAAAAAAGAAAGAGAAAAATCAAAATAATATGCACGAGAAAGAAAAGGCCTCGATTCGGAGTTCATCATTCAAAAAATACACGCAGAAAAGGATGACACATTTAGACACAGAAAGAAGTTGAACTAGAGGAAAAAAATGAAATAATCGATGCATTACTCCTCTTCAGAGCCAGAACTGGAACTAGAACTGCTGCTGCTGGAGCCTTTATGAAATCCTCGGTGCATGGCATATGCTCCTCCGCCCAAAGCAGCGGCTGGAAGGCCGTATTTGAGCATCTTGTTCTTCTTGTGCTTCTTGTTTTTCTTCAGCAATTTCTTCAAGAAGATCATGCAAAAAATTCGTTATCCCACTTACAATAGACGCTCCGCGATGAAATATTCTTCCAAATTAGACTCGCAACGCTCCCAATTTTTGCTTGCTTATTACAAGAGACTACGCGAAGAATTATATTTGAAAAAATCTACGCTGTGAAACACCGAAATCTTCATGAACTCATAACATGTATTGTTCATGCTTCTGGAGCAGTGTCCCCAACCCGTAGTCCGCGCAATATTTTCTCCAGCATGATGCATTTTTTTTAAATTAGCAAAGTTACAGTATTTCTATCAGAAATTTTGGCAAGACAATTGCAGTTAAAATTATCTCATGAAAAACAAATTTTGGCTGGTCTCCTATAATAGCACTTCAGACAAATTTTCCCCTGATGAAATACATTTTTTCTTATTCTGAGAAACCTTCCTTCAATCCCACCGATAAAAAAAAAAAAAAAGAAATTCCACTATATTGGTTCCTGACGTAATTTTTTGCAAAAAAAAAACAGAAACTTTTAAAATATCTGACACATAGTCTTCCAAGCAAACATTTTTTGACTGCGTACAATTTTTGAAACTTTGCTGGTCCTCAGAAAATGTTTTGGAATTTGCCGGTCCGCAAAAATTTTTATGAAAATTTGCCAGTCCATGGACTCAAAAAGGTTGTGGAACATAGTTCTGGAGAACGTTTCCAGCATCTGCTGTGAAGAATAGGGCAACAATCAAGGAAAAAAGTTTATTTTTCTCAAACTTCACTTCGGTCTTTCTCACTACACATTAAATCCTCCGAAACACACGAAACAAATACCTACTAGTGAATTTACGATATTTTCTGTCGGGTGCTGAGATATTCATTTTTTTCTTTCGGCTTTTCTTCTTATTTTGAATAAGAAATTTTCACCAAAAATTTAGAAATAAACATGGCTCAACAGTCTTTCACCGTCTGAACATTTACCGATCACGCGAATACATCGGAAAATGTCACTACGCATCGGCACAAATGAGCATGCAGATAAAATATACGCAGTCACAGAATCGTTCACAAGGTAGATTTGGCATTTTTTACGAAATAGAATCACTGCATTCACAATTTGCTTCCGTGGTACTCACCGGACCCAGAACAGCAGCGGCTGCGCCTGCGCCAATCGCACCCATCGGTCCCATCCCCATACCCATGCCGTGCTAAAAAAAATAAAATGATTTCCTCAATTTCAACAAAACTTTCGAGAAATTCTAGCATAGCGTACATGAAAAAGGGTATCTGAGAACGACATAATTGCTTAGGATAACTTGTATTCTACTGTACTTCACGAGAATAATCGCATCTCCTCACTTCAAAGCCAGGGTCTCGAAACCCACATATTTTCTTTGCATATCATATTTGTACAGAATAGGTGACGCCAGAGCTCGATTATAATTTCTAGCGTCCAATTAGTTTTGTAGTTCATGTTATGCCACGATAAATGCATTCACGTTTGTCGACTGAGGTTAATCTTGATTAGTTTAGTTGAAGTTCAATCGGTTTACTTTGACCAGGTGATTCATCCAGGCGACACCTGCATGATTTTGAAGAAAACCATGCTCAGCGCTGGAGTGAAATCCCCTTTCATTACTGAAATAATGTCACATCTTTCAGAAGATCGGAAATTTCATTTCCTAACTTCAACTGAAAAATTGAAAAATGTACGGTATATGTTTTCGTGAGTGGGATTAACAAGTAACTGAGACCCACACCTTGAAAAATACACCCTCCAGACTCACGCACGAAATTCCAACTTAACCGAGCAAAGGCGAAGAAGGGAAGTAAACATAAATACTTGTCGACTGGACTTCTACGAAATGTGCAGCGAGTAGCGGGAAATATCGCAATCTTCAGGCAAAGCTAATTCATATGCATTTCAACATTGGGCACAGACTCAACAGGTGTCACTTCATTCGAAATGTTCACATGTACTGTAATGCGCTTGTAATTACTGTATTTCATAGATCAACAAGAACCGACCCTATCCAATGAGAATTACGGTACTACTGCTAAACGATCCATGAAAGTACTTTGGACAAGTACCGATTTTCCCGGCATCCCGGGGGCATGATGATGTCCACCGAGCCCCAATGCAGCGGCTCCAGCAGAAATTGCGCCTGTCAAGCCACCTTTACCTCCCGAGTGTCCTCCATGACCCGAACCCAACACCTTACAAAGTAAAGAGACACACAGCACAAAAAATCATAGAATGGAGACATCGAATCGACACGGACCTTCATGTGTATTTACTGCATATTTACTCGATTACCACACGAACCCAGGTTTCTCAGTTTAATGATTAAATGAACTGCACTCCCGACTAAGACATGCACCCCATTTTTAATGACTCTCGAACTGCAATATTTCAAAAATAAGAACACCCACAGTTGAATTTAGACATTGATTAAACCCGAATCCATCCAACTGTTATTATTTCTGTAAAAAAAGTTTTTCTGAAAATTTTGGCCAAAAACTTCCTATTGGAACCAGCTAAGCTTTTAAAACTTTTTAACAAATTTACGGTATACCCGCCCTCGACACGCATCCCCAATTTTTTTCTTCTTCCAATTTCGAGAAAAATGGTGCGCATGGTACTCCTTTAAATACGGTAGTTCCCCATAAATCACGGCTATACAGTACAATCTGTAGGGTATAGTCGTCCCACGCAAGGGAATATACCGGAGTAAACTACTGTCGTCCCACTTCTTTCAATATACGATAATTAACCAGTTATTTCAACATATACTCCGCAACCGGAAAATCCCTTGGGATTTAATAATTACGAGTTAGTCCATTTTATCTTCGTTTCCTACACAGTCTTCCTTCTTGGTTTGCAGCGAATAGATGGATTTCTCTCTGAGTGTGAATTTATCGAATATTTCAGAAAATATACAGTATCTTTATCGTTTTTCTCTTTGGGGTAACTACCGAGTTTTATCCCCTGCCGTGTTCCCCGGCGGATTGTGTCTTTGATTATTTTAATCTAATATTTTATTGTTCAACATTTGTTCTTTATTAATTTAAACTTCATTCTTTGTGAGCTTTGTCTCACACAATCTTTTTCCAGATTGTACTATAACAGTACTAAAGTCAAAACATGGCAGTGCTTGTGTAATGCCTCCTGCGAGCCCAGAAATTAGCTTACCATGTATACTTGTACAGCATAGACTGAGATCAAAGTATTGCACTTCATAATATATACTCATTACATACCGTATCCTTTCAGACTAAACCTTAAAGTACTTCCTCTGACCTTATTTTTAAATTTCCAAAACAATTCTTCCAACACACCACAGGTTGAACGGCCCTGTATTTAGGGATCCATGCCAGATTCCTACACCTGCGACATCTACGAAAGGATAACAGACTGACGTTCCGCCATCTTCAAGTCACTTCACTGGCATCACTAAAAGGAGTAAGTACAATACTGTACTGTAAATTTTAACCCAAAACTCAAGGTGGCAACAAGTTAACTGTTCCTTCTCTTTACGACGGCATGAGTTCGAGACCAGCCCTTCCCAATTTTTTTTTCTCCTGAAAAACGGTCAAGTTCAGGCATGCAAAGAATACACCAAGCAACAAGAAGAAAGAGAAAGAAAAAGCAAATCCAACTTACTCCTTTGGCTACGCTTCCCAGGCCAACGGCAGCTGCTGCGCCAGTCAACATGGCCCCAAGCCCTGCACCCGAATGCCCGCCATGTCCAGGCTTCATCCAACACAAAGCAAGCCAACGAAAAGAAAAAAGCGAGAACACTCTTCTTCAATTTTTTCAACCAACTAAACATACCAGCAGAGCGAAACACAAAAACGCAGACAAAACTGGGACTGACAATTCGAAATGCAACACTACCTACGCCGGAGATTTTTGATCAGGGAGATACTCACTCAAATTGTTTCCGATTCACGCCGTTCACCAAGTACAGAGGTAAGGGAACAATCAGGACATTGTTCTTCAAGTTTATGAAGGGTACTCGCAGAAGTCACGAAATGCTCGAGAACAACGAGAGGGAATACAGTACTATTCAGGGGACATCCCCACATTTTTCCCTTCTCATTATAGCCAAAGACAGAGTCACAACACTCGGAAAAAACTCGAGAGAAATTAAACCTCCCACTGATTCAAGATCAACGAACACTCGTCACCAAGTGTTTGAGATGAAAAATCAAGTTTTTTTAAAGACATGCTTTTTTATCTGTCCTTTTCAAGCAATTATATACGTCCTCTACCGCCTACGATTCTATTGTCTACTGAATCAGTATCGCTTGAATATTCTCATATTCACGTACCAACACTTGCAAAGAAACGTGAAAAAGGCACCCTATTCTTCATAAAATTGTAGGACGCCTTCGATCCTATTAATCCTCTCTTACATAGATGTCGCCGATTAAAAGTTCTTCTTACGGGCGAAGATATGACGAAAAAAATAAATAAATAATACGTGGCTATTTCCCTTCTAATGCCCTCAGTCCTCAGATACAAGATTCGTTTCAGATGCCAAGTTGGAGTCAAAGAAATCTTTTCACACGGGCACAATATTTTTTAACATATGAAAAAAATTGTTTCATAATCCAGTTTTGCCCTTACATGTTCGAAGATGGTTGCCTTTCCCGTTATACAGATGTCGCCCGATTTTTCTTGGATCAATTTTTTAAACAAAACAAAAACTAAATTAAGGCTGGTTTCAGGCTAGTTAGGATCACGCAGCTATAGGATGGGTCAGTCTAGTTTTTGAATGACAAAGTGGATTCTCTCTATAACAAAATTCAAGCGATCAGAAAAAAATTCCATTGTAGAGAACACCTTGGAACCATACAAAATCGTCATGAAGAGAAAATTGTTGAGGACAAAATTTTGGTTTAAAAAAAAGTCTACATATAATACCTCTGTACCCAGGGTTCAATGTTTCAAGCAACACCTTCCCGACATTCCGAGAAGCCATGTCATCTACGCATTGGCTTTAAAAAAAACACACACACATACACACAAACACTACGATCCACAATACTGTACGGCAAAGATCAAGCCTGAACTCTGAACCAATCTCATAGAACGTCTATTCAGGAGAGGCTAAAAAACGAGATGAAAAAGAAAGAAAAAAAAGCCAACAGTCGGCATAAGCGTGAGAACGTTCGATTGAACAAACACAGTATCCACGTATCAACCTACTCCCCCAGCTGTGCCAGTCAGGTCTTTGGCGCTCCGTCAATCGAAATCCAGTCACGGATACGAAAATTTCCTTTGCAAAGTTTCGAGTCTCAAAAACTTGAATCCCTAGCGATTAATTTGTGGAAATGAGGAATGTGTCAATTGAAAAACGCACCCGACGACTTTGTCTTTTCCTGCCTGATCGTAGAGCGGATTACTTCAAATTGTAAAATAAATCAGTGATCACCAAACAAAATCTAGGATATTTTAAAATTAAAAAAGATTTTTGAATTTTCAACTGTTCGGCACTTAAAAAAAAAAAAAAAAAAAAACGTGGTATGGTAGAGAAGGTGCGAGAATAATGACGCTTTTGATCCTAGGAAATCTTTGTTTTCAAGAAATTTGTTTGCACAAGGAATATATAAGATTCTTTTTGCAATATTTGAAAAGCCGAATGGGGAAAAATTATGAGAAAGACAGAGACAGCTTTATGAAGGCGAAGTGTTTCTCGATAAATTTTCGCGAGACAATTTTAAGCATTACAATTCTGAACAAATTATCATGTGCAAATCTGAAAAAATTGGGACTTTCCCACGCTCGAATTGAAACGAACACTCAAAATTTCTGTCGAAGTGAAATACGATGCTTTAACTGACCAGACGTCGATACCAAAGAATATTTCAAAATTTTTGAATTAATTCAAAAACGAAAAGTACCCCACTGTAATTCAACGGAAAATCTTTGCAAGATGCTAAAACACTTGACGATCAGTAAATTATTTTTATACGTTCATAAAGCAAACTTACGTTTCCTTTCAGTTATTTCAACCTACAAATGGATAATCTCTGATCTCAAGAAGTCCTTCACGTGCGTTTGAATCCTAGAAAAACATAAAATAAAACGGAAATTGATGAATTATAATGCAAAACGTCTCACACACAAAAAAGGGATATCAAATAAATTAAGGCAAAGAGAAAAAAAATATCCGCACGATTCGAAGAACTCATGCGCACTTTCACATCATGTGCCAAACACATAACCTTCGACAGAAATTCGAGTAATGTGCAGTACTTGACAATTTCGCCGCACAATCCTGCAAGGAAAAAAAAAAATTCCTCGCACAAACTACGAGTGGAAATCAGTGAAAGTCTTCAAAAGTAGAAAATAAGTGTCTCAAAAATTGCAGGTACCTAAAATTTTTTCCTTGAATACGCCACGCCCTGCGTCGTGCTAAAATGCGAATTTGTGGAGGATCCAAGACAGCGTACAAGGCATTCGGACAATTCTTAATCATCATCTTAACATTGGGCAGTTTGCAAATTTTTGTGCATCTGTCCACCTTGTTTCGCAGCCAGCGAATTGGCCAAGGAAGGATCACTGCATTGGCAAGGAATGATTCGGGATTCAAGGTCGAAATGGACGTCAGTGATCGAGGTAATGAAATTCAATATTGTACTGTTTTAGATATACAGTACATGTGGTTTGAGAATATGTAGACTTGAAAAAGTGATTTAAAAAAAAGGGTTTCTCAACAACCTAAAATACAATCTAGTGCCTTTCAAGGGCGTATTTAAAAACGCCGATGAGCTTCTTTATTAGATAAGTAAAAAACAAACGGTGCATTTTCACGACGGTTCTTGTGAGACCACCAGAAAAATTACTCAGACTTGAAAACTTCAAACTCGGTTTGTCGTTTTTTTTTGAAACGCCAAGGGACGAACTTATAAAGCTTCAATATTTGGTTCTTGAAGAATAATGCAATTTTAATTGTACCAGGTGATAACAGGGGCTCAGAACTTGTGAATTGTCCCTTTCAAGTACTTTCAAGGCCTCTTTCAAAATGCGAGCGACTTGCTTCATGATTTTATTCCAGAGTTTCAGTCAGTTTAGAAGCAGATTTTAATTGTAAATTCAATTTTATTAAGGGATGAATCTGATTCGGATTACTTTTAAGGTAAAAAAAAAAAAGTTTAGCATGTAAAGAATGCATTTGAAAACGTCGATGAGCTTTTTTTTCGTTCGATACGTAAAAAACGGTGCATTTTCACGATGGTTCTTGTGAGACCTCCAGAAAAATTAATCCGACTTACACACTTCAAACTCGCTTTCTCATTTTTTTTGAAACGCCAACGGACGAATTTATAAAATTTCAATATTTGGTTCTTAAAGAATAATGCAATTTTAAATGTACCAGGTGATAACAGGAGCTCAGAACTTGTGAATTATCCCTTTCAAGTACTTTACTTTCAAGGCCTCTTTCAAAATGCGTGCGACTTGCTTCATGAAACACTGAGGTCATGGTCAATTTTATTCCAGAGTTTCAGTCAGTTTAGAAGCAGATTTTAATTGTAAATTCAATTTTATCAAGGGATGAATCTGATTCTGATTACTTTTAAGGTAAAAAAAAAGTTTAGCATGTAAAGAATGCATTTGAAAACGTCGATGAGCTTTTTTTCGTTCGATACGTAAAAAACGGTGCATTTTCACGCCGGTTCTTGTGAGACCTCCAGAAAAATTACTCAGACTTACACACTTCAAACTCGCTTTCTCATTCTTTTTTTTTTTTTAAACGCCAAGGGACGAATTTATAAAAGTCCAATATTTCAGCAGGTCGAGCGGTGTCTGATTTTTTGAAAACAGTTCAATTACCTCCTCATTTCCAAGGGTATCTAACAAGAAAACAGAACCCTTTTCAGATGATCATCCGAAAGGATGGCTCGATAATTTCCCGTGCTCTTATATTTTTACTTTTCTATTCATACGATTTTGCTGCACCGAATGACTGATTACAAATGGTCAACCACCATTTACTCAATTATTTCCTGCCCCATCGATGGCTGCATTTTGAGTGATGATTCGCTTTACGATTTCCTGAATGGTCTAATAGCAAGAGGTTCGCCTTGAAAACTTGACCGTAACCTCGCTCGATCGACTAATTTGAAGCAATAAAATTGATGAAAATTAATAACGCTCTTTAGCCCGGGTCAATGTTTTTGAAGTCACTTAAAAGCTGAACTTGGGAGGCAAAGGTGAACTCGCCCAATTAGCTTTTCATTTCCTTTCAAAATACGATGTTACTCTTTAATGCTTTCCTCTTTTTTCGTGTCGAGAAAACAATAACCAAAAGGGCTCCAGAAAAGTCGAGTTATGGAGGTTTGAGGAGGAACGCGTTTGGGTTCAAGAGGTTTTTTCTAAATGCGTTGTTTCCAAGGGAATCCAGAGGCAGGGACTTGAAAGAGAGAAAAAAAGTGACTCGAAAAGAGCGGTTCGAGTTATCGATATTCAAGTGTACCGTACTCAGAAATAATCTATTTGGCTTATGCACACGACTGACTATTGTAAAACATGCAAAGGAGACTGATCACCTCTCTTTGCAAATTCAAAAAATCAGCATTAAAAATTCAGAGAAAAAACTTGGGACCTTCTCAGTAGAATTTTGTTTACACTCCACACACACACCAACTTATAATCTAAAATTCCCTGTGAAAGCATCCATCATGGCACCGCAGATATTCTCATTAAGAATTTACTTTTTGTTCCATCAAAACCCACTTTAGAAAAAGGGGGGTCTTGATGGAACAGTGGGGTTTGTCGGGGACTGCGGCGCATTGCAGAAATAAAATAAAATACAGTGAGACCCCAAGATGCGGACGTAATTGGTGCATCAAGAGTGTCCCTAAGTCAAGTCTAATTTTCCCTTAGACTTACATTATACAGGATAATTTTCAATTCGTGTTGGATGGACAAAATACTCACCATAATTCCATGAAAATTGTCACAATTTAAACTGATTCAATCAATATCCGATTCAATCTGTTTTTCAACACAATATGGACATTTTGGAAATTGAATACTGATACCTCTGTACAGTACATAGAAATGTTGGCATTATCTGTAAAACATAAAATTCAAGTGAAAAAGAGAGAAGGAAGTCCCTCTATGATTGAGGTAATTTTTTTTAATTAGCTAAATGGATGGTAAATCGGTGAGAGAAATACCCAAGAACTTTTCTTCCATAAATTTTAGGGTTGGAAATATCTGTTCCTTGTAATTTGGCCTGAAACGTATTCGCAATTTTATAGAAAAAATCTCCCTGTGTTAAGTCAGTGTCCCCATGTCGGGCCTTTTTCATTATTCTTTATGGGAAAGAGGTGTCCCTATGTCGGATTGTCCGCATGTGGTGGTCTCACTGCATAACAATCCTCCCACATCCCAAAAACGGGTCCTTTGGTGGGAGCCTCAGAAAGCCTCAAGACTTAGAAAAACCTCCATTCCAGGGAAATCAACTTTGTCCGTCCTCTCTCTTCTCCAACTCCGCAAATTTACTCACTTCCACAGCCAATTTTCAAGCTGATTAGACCTAAAAACTATGCATTGAATCTGATCAAAAACCTTATCTGAATTTATATTTGAGTTGTGTGAAAGCACTTGTGTGTGAGTTGCAAAGTTCTAAGCCAATTCCACGCTGATTATTGTGTTTTACTTACAATTCCGATCACTTCCTTTTTTGGAAAAATTGAATCCCTGACAACTAATGTACAGAGATTGTCCCCTTCCATTTTCTGCCCCTCCCCCAGGCGAAATCAGATGGCGTCTGGGCAACTCGTGGCTCGCGTTCGTCGACCTGGCCCGCAAACCCGGCGTGGAACCCATTTTATGGGAACGCCAGAAATGCTGGCCATCCGCGACCCACGACCCCGAGATCCACACAGTCTACATCGTGCTGTCGACGGCAAAACAGACCCGCGAGAGACGCGTGGCAAGAGAAACTTCCCTCGGGCAAGCATACCTTCGGGCTCATGGCATCTGCGCCATTTTTGTCATAGGGGAATCATTCAGTCTGGAGAATGAGTGAGTATAAAAGTCCTCAAAAATTCAAGATGAATGTTGGAAAAATTCACAAACGGATTCGATGAAATACGGTATACTTTCGATCATCCTACACGATGATCGGGACGCTCAACAGCACAGATAAATATACTTCTTTGATGGTCTTGAATTAAAGAGTAAAAAAATAATAAGGCTCAGAAAATGACTCAGCAAAATTTATAGAAAAATACGGAAATTTATAAAGAAAATACGGAAATTTTTTAAGAAAATACGGAAATTTATAGAAAAATACGGAAATTTATGAAGAAAATACGGAAATTTATAAAGAAAATACGGACATGTACTGTATAAAGAAAATACGGAAATGTATGAAGAAATACGGAAATGTATAAAGAAATACGGAAATGTATAAAGAAAATACGGAAATTTATAAAGAAAATACGGAAATTTATAAAGAAAATTTAAAAATGCATTTGCATGGGTTTCTTAATTTTAATCGAAGATAAACGAAGCGCCTCCACTTCACTTAAGAGGTAATAAAAGGGAGTTTGTATTCTGCCAATTTATAAAATTTCAGAATTTGAAATGGATACCGATTGACCAGAGCCCGAATAACCGAGTTCCACAATACGTGAACTCGTCCGATACAACAGAATATTTATTTTCTGGTCTCAAAAGTACTGTGAGCCATTAACACGCCAGACAGATGAAACAGGCTGGTCATTTTGAAATTTCCTCGCTTGTTAACCAAAACGAATTTCATTAAAAAATGAGGCGAGATACATGAATATCACTTTCTCTGATTCCACGATTTTATCTTTATGTTATCCAGGATGTGGATTATCCTTATCCTAGATTTAACGCTCAACGTGTATTTTTTTTACATTTCAGTGAGGTTTGACAAGCGTAATACAATCTAAATAAAAATAATGGAGTGAAGAATTGCGACGTGGCGCTGTTTTTTTCAAATATGTACTGCTACCAACAAAAAAAAAGAAAACTTGAAAATTTGGCGTTTTTGAGGCTTTCGTGTCAAACAGGTTTTTCAGAATTTCAGGCAGGTATACAGTCTTGAAAATAAAATGCTGCACCAAAACACAGTGAACCAAAGCTCACCTGAAAAACTCGAGCTAAACCAAAGGCCAAATTCGCAAATCCCAACTTAACTCGGACATGACTGACAAATCTGATGAAAAAGCAGATTTATTTACTCCAAAAAAAATTTGTGACGTCAGGCATTCAAGTGAAAATGACCCCTTTGATGCTTGGTCAAGCTCATTTACAGATCAAAGCGACATCTAGAAGAATAATGAAGAAATATCATGCATTATCAAGGACAGTAGGAAAGCTTAATATTTGTTTCATAATTCGATTGGTTCAGGGAGTTAAAAAGCGTTTCAGTGTTTATCATCATCAAACAGATAAGGTTGCGCAAGAAACGTGTACAATATTCGGAATTCACTATAAAACTTCGAGCATCCCTCTTGAAAAAAATGTGTTTCCTTTCTTCGTAAAATCGGCAAATACGCACCGGGTGTCAAATTTCTGCGCGCATTTTGAATTCTCATCCTTACTAACTGCGGTAGCCCAAGTTTGCGTAAAATTGCTTGCTTGTACAAAATCTAAATTTTTTCCAATTAGTGAAGTGATTCCTCATACATTTACTGATTACTGTAATGTACTTCAGTCAGCAACAGCAGGAATTTGTTGTCGTTCTCTTTTTTGTTTCTTCTTAATTTTGCGGTACAAAAAAGGTTTTCAAGTAACGCTTCAATGCGATTCGTAGCAAGGGTTGCCAGCGTTGAATTCACCCAATTTAACTCCCAGATGCCGGACTAAGATACAGAACGAAAAAAATATTCCAAGTTGAATTTCGTCCTCGAACAATATATATTATCTTGCATGCCATGAATCTGTCGAGAAGAGGTGCGTAATCAAGAGAATAGTACAGTACAGTAAAAGATTTCAAACGACAACCCCTAAATTGAGTTTAGATTTTCAAAATTTCGATGTTGATGATGAAAAACTCGGAAATTGCTGAACGGAAATTCCCAAGCAAAATTTATCTAAGTTCATCAGGAATTGATTTATTCAATGGAAAGGAAAAATGCGACTGGCGGCGAATACACTGAAATATTGTAGATGTTTGTGAATTGCTTTGAATTACAGAACAGTATTTTGGTTGAAGTAATATTTCGAAATTCATTCACAGATATTTTCCTCCCTATAGTTTTACAAACAGCTAATAGCGCAATCGAAAGCCAAAGAAACTAACGCATTATAATTTTCTTGGAACTTACGAACAACCTTCAAGAAATAGCATGACAATGAAGAATGATGGAAAAGCCGATCTAGAAAATACAACACAAGGCTTTTATGAGAGTCGTTGTTCGTCGCATTTTTACTTTCTTTTGAAAACTAACCGGATTATATTCACCTCAACTGCGCCAGGATTTATAGATCCAGCGAATGAACTCATCGAACTTTCGTGTAGTATTTCGAAGAGATTCCTAGCCGTGTCCGGGAGCTGAATAACAATTACATTTATTTACAACTGCAAACCACGATTTGAGAACAAATGTTGCCACGGCTTCGACGACGGATGAATTTTTGAAATACTGTACAGTACCCGGCCTAGTGCGTATCATTTAGTGAGAGAAATACCCAAGAACTTTTCTTCCATAAATTTTAGGGTTGGAAATATCTGTTCCTTGTAATTTGGCCTGAAACGTATTCGCAATTTTATAGAAAAAATCTCCCTGTGTTAAGTCAGTGTCCCCATGTCGGGCCTTTTTCATTATTCTTTATGGGAAAGAGGTGTCCCTATGTCGAATTTTCCGCATGTGAGGGTCTCGCTGGATAAGAATCCTCAGAGAGCCTCAAGACTAAAAAACCTCCATTCCAAGGAAATCAACTTTGCCTGTCCTCTCTCTTCTCCAACTCAGCAAATTTACTCATTCCCACAGCAAATTTTCAAGCTGATTAGACATAAAACGATGCATTTGATCTGATCAAAAACCTTATCTGAATGTATACTTGTGTTGTGTGAAAGCATTAGTGTGAGTTGCAAAGTTCTCTGAGTTGAATAATGTTGCATTGGGACATTAATACAGTATAACTCAATTTCTTGGAGCCTCCATAAAGAGGCTCCGAGCCAATCCCAGGCTGATCGTTGTGTTTTACTTACAATTCCTATCACTTCCTTTGTTGGAAAAATGACAACTAATGTACAGAGATCCTCCCCTTCCATTTTCTGCCCCTCCCCCAGGCGAAATCAGATGGCGTCTGGGCAACTCGTGGCTCGCGTTCGTCGACCTGGCTCGCAAACCCGGCGTGGAACCCATTTTATGGGAACGCCAGAAATGCTGGCCGTCCACGACCCACGATCCCGAGATCCACACAGTCTACATCGTGCTGTCGACGGCAAAACAGACCCGCGAGAGACGCGTGGCACGAGAAACTTCCCTCGGGCAAGCATACCTTCGGGCTCATGGCATCTGCGCCATTTTTGTCATAGGGGAATCATTCAGTCTGGAGAATGAGTGAGTATAAAAGTCCTCAAAAATTCAAGATGAATGTTGGAAAAATTCACAAACGGATTCGATAAAATACGGTATACTTTCGATCATCCTACACGATGATCGGGACGCTCAACAGCACAGATAAATATATTTCTTTGATGGTCTTGAATTAGGAGTAAAAAAAATAAGGCTCAGAAAATGACTCAGCAAAATTTATAGAAAAATACGGAAATTTATAAAGAAAATACGGAAATTTATTAAGAAAATACGGAAATTTATAAAGAAAATACGGACATGTATAAAGAAAATACGGAAATTTATAAAGAAAATACGGAAATGTATAAAGAAAATACGGAAATTTATAAAGAAAATACGGAAATTTATGAAGAAAATTTAAAAATGCATTTGCATGGGTTTCTTAATTTTAATCGAAGATAAACAAAGGGCCTCCACTTCAATTAAGGGGTAATAAAAGGGAGTTTGTATTCTGCCAATTTATAAAATTTCAGAATTTGAAATGGATACCGATTGACCAGAGCCCGAATAACTGAGTTCCACAATACGTGAACTCGTTCGATACAATATAATATTTATTTCTGGTCTCAAAAGTACTGCGAACCATCAACAAATTTGCATGCCAGACAGATGCAACAGGCTGGTCTTTTTGAAATTTCCTCGCTTGTTAGCGAAAAAGAATTTCATTTAAAAAATGAGGCGAGATGCATGAATATCACTTTCTCTGATTCCGCGATTTTATCGTCATGTTATCCAGGATGTGGATTATCCTTATCCTAGATGTATCACTCAACGTGTATTTTTTTACATTTCAGTGAGGTTTGACAAGCGTAATACAATCTAAATAAAAATAATGGAGTGTAGAATTGCAACGTGGCGCATTCTTTTTCAAATCTGTACTGCTACCAACAATAAAAAAGAAAACTTGAAAATTCGGCGTACGTCATCATTTTGAGGCTTTCGTGTCAAACACGTTTTTCCAGAATTTCAGGCAGGTATACAGTCTTGAAAAGAAAATGCTGCACCAAAACACTGAGAACCGAAGCTCACCTGAAAAACTCGAGCTAAACCAAAGGCCAAATTCGCAAATCCCAACTTAACTCGGACATAACTGACAAATCTGATGAAAAAGCAGATTTATTTACTCCAAAAAAAATTTGTGACGTCAGGCATTCAAGTGGAAATGACCCCTTGATGCTTAGTCAAGGTCCAAATGTCTAGTTTCGCTGTAGATCTTCTTATTACTTCTTTATAGTACGTAATAGTTCCTGTCATCCTTTCGAATTATAAACAAAGTATTAAGCTAACCAAGTCCCTCAATTTTTCGCAAAGTCACAAATTTTTTTTCATTAGCAGGAGAATTTCTAACTTGATGAAACCAACCTGAAAAGCTTTTCTCCTAACAAAGAAAAAATCCGGGGCACCATATATAATTCTTGATAATTATCCAATTTATCTCCACAGAGTTCCGCCGGCTACCGGAAGTGTAGAAAACGAAATCGTCTACACTGACCACGGATATCCAATACGGCGTTTCATCCTAGAAGAGGCTGAAAAGTTCGGCGACTTGGTCATGATTGATTCACCCGAAGTAGTAGTTTGTCTATTCCAACGCGTTCTTTGCACATGTTATAAGCCTTAAGTGATATTTTGAAGCTCGTAGGGAGAACTTTTTTTACACAAAGGAAAGAAGCATTTTAGCCGTTTATGCGTGGCCCTGTCAAATTTCTGCACGCATTTTGAATTCTCATCCTTACTAACTGCGGCAGCCCAAGCTTGCGTAAAATTGCTTGCTTGTACAAAATCTAAATTTTTTCCAATTAGTGAAGTGATTCCTCATACATTTACTGATTTCTGTAATGTACTTCAGTCAGCAACAGCAGGAATTTGTTGTCGTTTTCTTTTTTGTTTCTTCTTAATTTTGCGGTACAAAAAAGGTTTTCAAGTAACGCTTCAATGCGATTCGTAGCAAGGGTTGCCAGCGTTGAATTCACCCAATTTTTGAATTCCCAGATGCCGAACTAAGATACAGAACGAAAAAAATATTCCAAGTTGAATTTCGTCCTCGAACAATATATATTATCTTGCATGCCATGAATCTGTCGAGAAGAGGTGCGTAATCAAGAGAATAGTACAGTACAGTAAAAAACTAAGATACAGAACGAAAAAAATATTCCAAGTTGAATTTCGTCCTCGAACAATATATATTATCTTGCATGCCATGAATCTGTCGAGAAGAGGTGCGTAATCAAGAGAATAGTACAGTACAGTAAAAGATTTCAAACGACAACCCCTAAATTGAGTTTAGATTTTCAAAATTTCGATGTTGATGATGAAAAACTCGGAAATTGCTGAACGGAAATTCCCAAGGAAAATGTATCTAAGTTCATCAGGAATTGATTTATTCAATGGAAATGAAAAATGCGACTGGCGGCGAATACACTGAAATAATGTAGATGTTTGTGAATTGCTTTGAATTACAGAACAGTATTTAGGTTGAAGTAATATTTCGAAATTCATTCACAGATATTTTCCTCCCTATAGTTTTACAAACAGCCAATAGCGCAATCGAAAGCCAAAGAAACTAACGCATTATAATTTTCTTGGAACTTTCGAACAACCTTCAAGAAATAGCATGACAATAAAGAATGATGGAAAAGCCGATCTAGGAAATACAACACAAGGCTTTTATGAGAGTCGTTGTTCGTCGCATTTTTACTTTCTTTTGAAAACTAACCGGATTATATTCACCTCAACTGCGCCAGGATTTATAGATCTAGCGAATGAACTCATCGAACTTTCGTGTAGTATTTCGAAGAGATTCCTAGTCGTGTCCTGGAGCTGAATAACAATTACATTTATTTACAACTGCAAACCACGATTTGAGAACAAATGTTGCCACGGCTTCGACGACGGATGAATTTTTGAAATACTGTACAGTACCCGGCCTAGTGCGTATCATTTTTAAAGTTTTCGATCTTTTGCCAACACATTTACAGCAAAATTCCAAGAATTAATATCAGGGTTCTTCCCAACTATAATACAGTACATGTTTTCTCCACGGCACGGTTAACAAATACTGTACCATAATAAAATTAGAAGACAAAATCGAATATTCGAGCCTCCAGAACTTAAAAAGGCATAATTTGCATTTGAAAATTTCGCGTTTAATTAAATTCTACGTAGTCAGTGAGCCTTGCCTTTTGATTTTACTCAAGTTTCATTTTTCCAACTTGATCTGCTCCTCCTCCATTCCCAACTGATATCAGGTTTCTAATTCCTTCATCATCGATGTTAAAAAATGACAATTAGATTTGACGACCACTTTTTTCTTCGACAGATTGCGAGGGCAAAAATAAATTTACCCTCGCAAGGTTTAAAAATACTGTAGCTAAAAATACAATTTTACCTTTACCAGCGAATTAAAGACCTCATCGGTTATAAATCGCTCTATTTTATATTTTAATCAATTCTTGCAGGGGAAATTATACACGAGCAAATGCGGTAACCAAAAATGCCAACAAAATGTTTTCCAACACAGAAAAATCATCGTTCGTGAATAATAATTTGCACAGGTTCTTTCCGGGTTCGCGTGGGCTCAACTATTCGCACCATCCGCAAAATACGTGGGACGAATCGACGTGAAAACTTTCGTCAATGCCGCACGGCTGGTTCAAGAATTGAAAACAAAACTCCTTAATCATGACGTTCTTGGGACTCAAGCCCTTCCAAGAGACATAGCGGATGCCAGAAATTACTCTTTTCGGGTCGGACGAGTCTTGAGAGGTAAGCAAAAAATTGGCAAAATTTACAGTGTGTGTGCCAATACCGTATTTCGAAAGAATTGCGTTTCTAGGACACGTGACCCTCGGCTACAATTTTCCACCTATTCAAACATTTCCAAACATGGATGGCAGAATTTCAAAAAAAAAAAAAAGTTTTTGGCCATCATTCCATCGCGCATAGAGATTATCTTGAACCTTCATACGTTAGCATGTGGTATTCAAGGTTGAGAAAGTGGTAATTTGAAGTTTGGAGAGGCAAAATTGCTAAACTTAGCATTCTTGAATAAAACGCTTCAATTCTTGCCAATTTTGATACGTAGTGACAATTTTCAGGTAGACGGCATCTTTTTTGATAACTGCCTTCAATCAAAACACACTACATAGCGATTCAGTATTTCATTTAAAATAAATCTACTTTAATTTATGCAATCTATTGTAATTTCTGTTCCAAAATTAATCCCATCCCATGATTTGGAATTTAATACACTTTTTGTGCGCAATACAACATAAAAGGCGAGTAAAGCGTTTCCTCGGGAATATTCAGTTCTGAATAATTTTTCGTTTGTTTTTCTCTTGCCAAGGACTTGAACTTATTCATGAAGCTATTCAAGTTTCACAAATTAGCAATCAGCTACAGTTTTCATTAAAAATCCATGCATCGAACATGCTTTGAACATCCAAAGATGAGCTTAAAGAAGAGATTTTTGATCGGATGTGCCTTCAAATGGATATTTCCACAAAGATACCCGACCCAATTTTTCAAGGTTTTGTTAAACTGAAATGCAAACTTGGGGTCTAAAGAATTTTTCCATGATTTTTTAGAAAGAAAAAAACCCAGTACTTTTTGCATTATGAGAAAGCATACAAGTACTGTACTGAGAACAAAAGAGGAATAAACGATGATTTTAGATCATCTCCACAAGATCTATTTCATTCCGCAGTAAAATTAAAAGACGGACAGTCTCTTTGAATTCGCGGAAATTCATCAGAAAAGGCGGGCTCACATAGAAAACGGAACGAATGAATAAATAAAAAAGACCTAAATCGACATTGAAACGTGTTTCAGTAACGCTGTTTTTCGTTAGCCATCCAAATTTGATTTCATCTGCCGAAGTCATACTTTATTTACCAAATGAAATCAAAAGACAGTAACCTTTAATTCGTCAAAGTGCATGGAATAAGTCGAAATCATACGGAGAACGAGTCGAATTTTGAAAAGAAAAAAAAAACATGCCACGAATCGATACTGAAATCCATTTTCGTAACGTCGTTTTCCTTAATTTTTTTTTTCATCAAGGTTCAGCGATGGAGACAGAGTTTGCAATGGGATTCGCTTACTTTGCAACCATGACTTACGCCAATATGGTCCTGGGGTACGCAGATAAGAATGAAAGCGATTTCGAACCCGTCTGGGATGACGTTTACGTCACGGGAAGAGCCGCCAAGGCACTGGGTGCAAAAATCCTTTGGATCCCCATAGACTACTCTGGCAACTTCACTTTTGAAATCGGATGCGAAGGTATTCTACACGCATTTAATACTGATATTGTGCATAATAAATAGCAACATGTTATTTATATCAATATTGAGGTACAAGGTGAACCTCGCTGAGTCGAACCTCTCTAAGTCGAATACCTTTCTAACTCGAATTTTTGTTCAAGTCCCTGTCTGGATTGCCATGGAAACAATGTAATGTATTAAAAACCTACCTAACTCGAAATATTTTTCTCTAAAACCTCTGTAAGTCGAATTTTCCAATGCCTTTTGGTTATTATTTCCTTGAAATATGAAAGCTAAATTCAACAAAATAAATTATTTTATGCATTTTGAAATGAAGTGAAGGACTAATTGAAGAAATGAACCCCTGCCAACAAGTTCAGCAAGCTTTAAATTCATTAAGAAGCAAGTTTAGGCCCAGAATATCCTCATCTACAATTTCCCATTTTCCTCGTAGCAAAAATAGTTGTTTCCTTTACCCCAAATCTCAAAAAATGTAAACCTTCCCAAGTCGAATTTTTTTCTGGTCCCTAGAAATTCGACTTAGAGAGGTTCAACTTACCACATTTACTCGAGTACCATGCAACCTCGAACCCCATTTCTAGTGACCGAAAAACTGAAATATTTCAATAATAAGATACACCAGAATTGTAATTTTAACATACTGTAAATTCAAGCAATTTTTAATTTTTTTTTTCGGTTCAAGAAAAATTTCCTGTCGGAATTGAATCAAATTTTTACATCAGAAACAAGTATAAGACACATCTAAACTTGAAATTCGAAAACTTTATCCCTTTGACAAGGAACCTCCTTTTTTCCTCTCAAAATTTTGTAAAAGGTTAGCGAGGTACTCGAGTAAAAAAGGTACAGCGTTGAGATTATTATTGGGATTATCCTGAAAAATATTGATAATTCATTCATAATCAGTAAAAAAATACGTAACGTCAAGTGAAATTATCTTTGGCCATCTACGTCTTTCCACATTTTACGCCGTTTCAAACGCATAGAAAAATCATAGATTAAAATTAGACTAGGTTGAATAATCAACAAACGGATTTTAATCGAGTGCTCCGCGCACTTTTATTTTTAAAAAAGAGACGAAAAAAAGGAGGGTACGAGCCATAGGTGGGTATAAATTGTTTAAAATGTTACAAATGTAAATGATCATCGCACTTGATTATAACGGGAAAAGGTTCGACTCATTTTTTTTCAAAAGGAAATTAATTGAATTCAAGTTGAAATATGAATTTCGATGCGTCTTTTGTTGCTGAAATTTTCCAATTTTCAGTTCTTAAAACATGAAGTGCGCGTCTTGCTCGGAAATGATGTTTTTATCAAAACGTCAGGCTAAAAAAAATCGAGATTCGCGTCTCAGTTGAGGGCTTGTGGTACTCGATTAAATACTGTGTGAACCTTCAAAAAAATTTTATGTCGTGATTTTTTTTTCTTTTACCTACAAAAAACAAAACAGGACCACGTGACTGGATCACAGACACCGGGGCCATGAGAGCTCACACAGCACCAGTGGCTTCCTACTGCGGAGATGAATTCATCAATCGAATCGTTTACAACAAGCTGACATGGGTCGGCATCACTGAGCGATTACGAGACTACGGATACGAGTCCTGCTTCATGGCTTACAACGAACAGACTGGCATTGATCAAAGCGCCAGTCCGGGCCCATTTTACTACATCTGAAAAATTGCGTTGGACACAAAAACCCAGACATTTCATGAAATCGCTGAATTCAAGCCCGTGTTCAACGAAACGCTCCCCCCTTATGTATATGCATCCGAAAGGAATAGGATCACTCTGCATCGGGAAAAAAATCTTGTGGAACGAACAGAATCTTGAAAAAATTGTATGAGACTTTATTGATGGAAAAAGAGAAGTAAATTGCAAAAAAGTTCAGTTGCGACGGGAATTATAATCTACTGAACTTATTACACAATGGGGTCGATTAAAAAATAGAAGGAATAACGGCGCGAAGTTTTGTGGTGAACTTTCCTCCGAGAATGTTTTGAAACATCGTAACCACGCTTCTTTTTCCTTTTCATCATGAAGCCAGAAGTTAAAATCGGAACTCTTCAAAAATAACGAACATCACCGACTACAGTTCGAAAAATTAATTCAAGCAAAGCAAACGTCACTAGTAAAGCGAGCAATACTCGGAATCTGCACTAATCCGTTTAAAACGATGAACGAGTTATTCACAATTGAATTCATAGGTTGTTATCGCCGCGATTATCGCAGTTGAAACGAGGAACACGAGATATGGTTAGTAATCGGTTCGTTTTGACACTTCTGACAAATTAATGAATGTGGAATTTTTCCGATTCTGAAAAGACTCGGTCAAATTATCTCCGCATTCACGGACTGAAGTCAGTGCATTCCGATATATTTTCAGTAAATCAATATTTTTTTAATAAATATGATATACTAACGTACTGTATTTACTGGAGTACCACGCGCCCTTGAGTAAGGCGCGCACAGAAGTTTTTCAGTTGGAAATTTTGCTAAAACCTTTTACCCGAGTAAGACGCACACCCCAATTTTTAGTGAATCTAAATCCACAAAATTTCGGAAATAACAACAAAAAATTTGACTTTAGACATGAATTGAATAAAAATCTGATCAATTTTCAACTTTTTCAGTATAAACAAGTTTTCTTGGTACATCTTTTCCAAATTTCTCCATTATAATTAAGGATAATGCACACATAACTTCCTAAAACTTCTTGAAAATTTTGCCCGCTCATGACGCGCACCCCTTTTTTTCTTCTGAAATTTGAGAAAAAAGGTGCGCGTGGTTCTCGAGTAAATACGGTATATAAGTATATATACTATAATATACAATACACCCAAGTTTTTTTTTAAAGCTGGATATCGGGAAAATTCGATTTTCAAGTACTGGATGGATTGATGAATAATAAATCGCAACAATCAATTTGTACCAGCTTTAGTTGAGTCAAACGCCAGAGACTCGAAAAATAAGGATCGTCCCTTTTAGCTACTTCCGTTGTTCGCCAGCTGCTTTCGTCAGTATCAACGTCAAACAAGGAATTCAGAACGAATTTGCAATAATGACGCGAATAAAACTTAACGTTCGGCATTCTGGACTAAACTCGCGCTCAATTGCTTCAGAAATCTGTCGTAAATTTTATAAATTGCCGGAATTTCGGGTGAGGATTGCACAGGAATTCCAATAAAATGCCACACCAACGAAATTGGCGACATAAGTTCGAAAATCTACGAGAAATACGTCAAACCCTACACTATCACATCAGGATAAATCATAGACCAAAACGGAACACATCGAGATTAGTCCATGAGTTTCGTCAGTCTCGTGCTTCATTTGCTTGAATATTGGACATATTTTTTCAAAAGACAGTAATTGGATCGTTTTTCGATCTCAGTTCGAAATTTTGGCTTAATTAGGTAAAAGAAAAACGGAGAAAGAGTGCAGTACGTCACTACGAACAAACACGGTTCACCAGTCGCACGGTCATGTTTCAAAAAATGTGTAGACAGTCCAGATGATGAATAAATTCAGGAAATTTCAAAATATTTCCAACAATGCCCCAAAGATGCAGACTTTGTCCCAATAAAAATTGAACATCCTCCACCCTTGCAATTTCCACAACTCATGAATATGAAGGCTGCTAAAATTTCCATCGACAGGCAAAAATGTTTCCAAGTCTATGATTTAATTGAAAAAACGTTTTTTTTTTTTTATGAACAGGGCTTTACTTTTGAAGCTAACGTAATTTATCCCACAGTGATTCGGAGAATTCTGAAGCAGGAACTCGTGCACCTGAAGAACTGCGCTGTACTTTCAAGGACCAGACAAAAATTTCGAGCCATCTCCCGCACAAAAAAAAAAGAAAAAAAAAAAAGATGCAAACTCACCGGTTGCTGCGGGGCATAAACACCGCCCGGGGGACCAGGATAACCAGCTCCGGGGTATCCGCCAGGTGGCGGGGGCGCCCCGGGGTAACCTGGCGCAGGTGGCGGATACCCCGCTCCATACGACCCTGGTTGTGGCGGATACTGGCCCGCAGGCGGTGGTGGATATGGTCCCGGGGCCGCAGATGGAGGATACATCGACCCAGGAGGAGGATACCCGGGGTTCGAAGGATACACTGGATCTGCACATGGATAAATCCTGCTCACGACTACCACAAAAAAAAAACCGAAGGGAAACCGAGAAACACCCAAAGAATCGGAAGATGATCTTTCATTCAAAGGTGTCTCAATAAATTCTCCTCAAGACACTGGGTTTTCCAGAACAATTACAAGGGGGGCTCCGAGATGCGGACAAAATGAATTCTCGGCCTGTGTCTTTATGTCGGATCGCATTTCCTTATAGACTTCAATAGGAACATTTTCAATAATTTCTCCCGAGATTGGAAAAAGTACCCCAAAATAGTTTTTTTCAAGTGTAAGATGCAGAAAATATCTATGCAGAAGAAAATCATCCAAAAGCTGCTATTTTGACATGAAACGGAGACCAAAAACGCAAAAAAAACAAGAACAAATACAGTATTGCTTTACTACATAAATAACATACTACATGTATAAACAATTTACGGGAATAGACATAAAAAGAGAAGCACAAAATCAGCCTGTTTTGGATTACGAATTAGAATAAATTTATGCATTTTAAATTTTGCATAAAATAGCTAAATTTGTTCGAAATATCAATATTTTGAAATTTTTCCAGTATTTTGGAAATGTTGGTTTTCTGAAAAGTTTCCGTACATTCAGACATGGTCCAAATGTCGGGGGAGATTTTTTTTCAGCTAAACTTTGAATTGTCAGCATGTCAGGGTACTGGTATGGTGAGACCCCAGTGTACAATGGTTCCCCGGGGCCCGGATGACGAATATCTCGCATGATGGATTTTTTTCACGATTAACTCTGGTGTTGCCGATTTTTGATTCCGAAAATAGAATGTTGTCATTAAAAAATCGTCACTTGAGAAATTTTAGTTTCCTCAAAATCCGTTTCTCCAAGATGGCTAATAGGAAAAATTAATTCTACTGGGATAGAATTCGACTTTCCCGCGTCACTTCAGCCTTCAGTTCGAAAACCCTCAATTTTATGTTTACATTGGTCCATTGGCTGATTTCTACAGTGAATTACGTGCAACAATGAAAGCGTGGCTTCCTGAAAATATTATATAGGGTCGAACGGCAAGGCCAAGAAATAGGAATAAATCATTAAGTGTAACAATTGTATTATAAAAATGTATTTAAAACCCTGAAAGGAAACTCGAATTTAGGATGTGCACAGCTGCAGATATTTTTGTCCTTCCTGCACTCAAGCCCAGACCCCCTGAGGCATCACCACCTGTTGGGGGCCAGGACAGAGTTGAAAGCATCCTTGGGAGCAGCTGCTCCACCAGGGGGATTTCCAGGAAGTTCATTCAAAACAGAAACTCTGAAAAAATTGGAAGAGAGTTAAGTGGTTGCCCACTGAGAATTTCAATTTGCAGTTGGACTT
>CAJPEX010003639.1:0-27405 GCA_905338405.1 Notodromas monacha
TGTGCATTGACCTGGGCACTGACCTCGTGCCCGCCATTTCGCTGGCCTACGAGAAGCCCGAGTCGGACATCATGCAGCGCCCACCCAGGGACCCAGTCAAGGACAAGCTTGTCAATGAGAGGTGAGTTCTGTACTGTAATGTACTGTACTGTACGGTACGTTAGATATTGCACACAAAAGTATACTGTACACAGTGCACTTGTGCCTCTCAGAGATTTTATTTCGTTAATTTATTTTTAATTTGGTTTAAACTGGCTAGCCATGGACTTCTCATCAGCAGTTTGCAAAAAAAAAATGAAGAAAATTCCTCTTGTGGCACTTTAATGAGTTATAAGTTATATGTGAGTTTCCTTCTATAAAAATTTATAAGTTTCCTGGGACAAGAGCTATTTCCAAATTAATTACAGTAACTTATCATTGCAACAAACTTTTGGGGACTTCAGAAAAAGCTTGTTCTCACAAATCATTTGTTATGAAATTTTCGAAATCGTCAACTGTGAGGTTTATTGCTTTTGATATTAAACCTGCACATATTCTACATCTTCCTTTTGTGACCTTTTCAGATGCTTTCCAGTGCTTGAAAAATTGTGATCTTCAGAAAATATTTCAATGTTAATAACAAGCATTTACTCAGAATAAAAGGTAAACTCCATCACTTTTTGTGGACTTAGAGTTTTTTGAATAATTTTTGTCCTTGATTCCACCTCCCAATTAAAACATAAGAACCAGGGACAGTCAAATTTCTACTGGGAAATTTGACACTCTGCCTGCCTTTACAGAGGATTTTTCATGAAGAAATAAAAGAAGTATTCCTCAAAAAAGTTTGTTATATTGGAATTGGCGAGTTTGTTATAATGATATGTTTATTACAAGTACTCTATAGCAGTGTTACCAATCCATGGTCTGTGGACTGGTGACAGTCAGCAGAAGATTTTTGCTGGTCCGAGGGAAATTTTCAGCATAATACATTCATTAAAAGTATGAACAAACGCTGTTATCATTATCCAAAACTTTGGAAAGACACTGATAGTTGAAATCATTTGATGAAAATGAAAAGTGCGCTTTTCTCCTAGTAACACTTCAGACACATTTTCACATGCTGAAATGAATTATTTTGATTTTTCATTCCGCAAAACCATTCTGCAAGCCCACCTTTCTACGTTTTTGATGGCATTCAGCTATAGATGCTTTGTAGGTGCTTAGCTTATTTTTTGCGAGAAGCAGCAACTTTTATTTGCCTGCCATAAACTCTATTAATCAAAATTTTTCAAGTCTGTGAAAATGCTATGAAACTTTGACAGTGTGCAGAAATTTTGTTGGGAATTTTCCAATCAGTGAAAAATTTTATGGAGATTCGCCGACACTAAAAGGTTGGGGAACACTACTCTGCTATGTGATTTCAGGATTTATGCTGGGACTTGGAAAAAAGTTTGTCATGCTGAAAAATTGGTTTTAATGGTATTTATTGTAAGATTTCACTGTATTAGTTGAAATTTGCTAAACTTGAAATCCATCAAGCTTAATTTTTTAAATGTGATGAAGTATTTATTACACCGGAGTCAATTTTTAGGGGAGAAAGGTTGTACAAATCGTTTTATGATTGTTCCCTATGCATTACTATTTTTTTTACTAAATCATGGTCTTGTATAGTTATTGACTTTTCTTTTTATAAATGTCTCATGTTGAATGGAAAAAGGCTTGTATTGATGGCCTATGCGCAAGTGGGACTCATTGAAACCTTCGGCGCATTCCTCACCTACTTCGTGGTGATGGGTGAGAACGGGTTCCTGCCCCGGAGGCTCCTTGGCCTCCGGGCCCAGTGGGACAACCCGTACATCAACGACCTCGAGGACTCTTTCGGCCAGGAATGGACCTTTCATGACCGCAAAATACTCGAGTCCACTTGTCACACCGCCTTCTTTGTGTCAATCGTCGTCACTCAATGGGCTGACCTCATCATCTCCAAGACGCGCCGGAATTCAATCTTCGAACAGGGCATGACGTGAGACCCATTTTCAAATCGTTCGCTTATTTTTGTCGGTACTGTAGTGTACTGGGAAGTGCAGTACTGTAATACGTTATTCCAGGAAGAGGGTTATTGGTATTCACATTCTATGTACGAGGGTTGTTTCAGTTGGATCCGACCTCTGGTATTTTCAGAGCAGATGGGAATGAGCCAAAAATTTATTACATAGCCCATAATGTTTCCAAGGTTCTGGCATTTTTTTCGGATTTTTAAAAAAAATTCTCAATTTATGGAAAGATGATAAGTAGTTACATGCCATTTAAAGCCAGAGTTCTCCAAACATGTCATACAAGGGGCTGAAAGTTGCAGGCATGCTAAAGATATAATTTGTTTCATTCTGTTACTCATTCTCTTTCTCAAGTTACCAGTTGTTGGGTGGGTTAAAGTACCCACCCAGGAAATGATAAAGGAGTTTGGCAGGTAACCTCATAAAATGTTCACCCTTCCACATGTAGTCGTGGACGAGTCTAAAATCATAGGTTGTATGCATTCCAAATCACATTTATATCTCTCCCTACCTCAGTTGTATTTTTATGAAGTTTTCTCTCACTGTACATAACCATTGCACTCAACAAAGGACTTACAATGGAGTAGTTAACAGAAGTTTTCTTTTCTGAAAATGTAGGAAAATTGCCAAAAACCACACCAAAGACTTGGTTCTCAACATTTTGGGACTGTTTGAGATCTAATTTTATTGATTCAAAATGATAAAAAAAACATTTTTTCATGTCCAGAGTGCAATATTCAGACTTTCCCCCATTCACCTTTCCAGATTAAATACAGCATTGAAATTATTTATTGCATTGCTCATTAAAAATCTGGATTTATCAGAGAAACCCCAGTTACCCATTTTTATATACAGTACTTGACTGGCAAAACTATAGTTTGCAAGTACTGTACATAATTCTCGTTTTTTTCAGAAATTGGGTTTTGAACTTTGGACTTGTCTTTGAAACTGCTTTGGCCTGTTTCCTGTCCTACACTCCTGGAATGGACAAGGCTCTGAAAATGTATCCTTTGAGGTGAGATCAGCCTTTTGTTCTGCATTACAGCTATTTATCTTTGTGAGACTTGTCTTTGAAACTGCTTTGGCCTGTTTCCTGTCCTACACTCCTGGAATGGACAAGGCTCTGAAAATGTATCCTTTGAGGTGAGATCAGCCTTTTGTTCTGCATTACAGCTATTTATCTTTGTGCAGGTTGAAGAAAATACAGATGGAGGGCCATGTAATCTACGTTTGGAACTGGTCCTTTAGAAGAAGTCTTAAAATAACTTTTAGTACTCCCTAAAAGTAAATTTTCAGGGCAGGAATCTTGAGAGATTTCTAGAAATGAGCCTGATGTTTCAAATAATTTTATGAAATGAGATTGAAGGATGAACCTCAAAATGTTGTTTTTATAAACCTGAACCGGCTACCTAATTTTTTTCTTGGATCCAGTATGTGTTTAGTTCAAGTTCAATTAAAAATATGCCTCAGTTGCAACTACAAAAAGCAAGCACGTTTTCTATGGCTCAATTAGGCTTTGAATTGTGAATCAGTTATAATTACTTGCATAAACGAGGCAAACACTCAAGTTTTGAACAGAAATACACTTGAATATCTATAGTTTTCAAGAAATGGCCCCTGTGGAAACTGTTGAATAACTTTTTCCAGCACACAATAAACCTTTTTGTGTTTGTTCTTAAGGCAATACTGCCACCAGTTAGTTCCCATCGAATTTGATATACGCTTAGATGAATTATATGCACTTAAAGTGTAACAAACAATTTATCATCAAAATCAAGTTTCAGATTCTAATATTCGTGATTTTTATCACGATAAAAGGTTTGTTAACCGAATTTCGGTTTGTCAACTGTTGGATTTTTCTTCGTAGTGGAAACCAAATCTTCTCAACCAAGGGTCCACTGTATACAAACAAAATTAGTCACATCACAGTCAAGTTTATTTTCCAAGGGTTCACCATCTTTAATACTTATTGTCATTTGCTTTTCCTGTTCATAGATGGACATGGTGGTTGCCTGCAATGCCATTTGCTCTGCTAATTTTCATTTACGACGAGGGTCGACGATATGCAATGAAAAAGTTTCCCGGTGGATGGGTGGAGAAGGAAACCTACTACTGAGACTCACTCGACTTAGGGACACTCCTCTGCCACTGTATTTTTGACTGAGAGAAGGACTTTAAGTTGAACTCGAGCTAAAGATGCGTTCCTTGTTTCTTTTTTCTTACCTTTAGAGCAATATTCAACGACATAAGTAAGGACCTTGCAAAAATATTCAGAGACTTTCATCTCTGTGAATTTTGCAATGAATCAAGTTCAGGCGAAAGCGGAAAGAAAACTCTCGTGAACCGTTGTTTTCTATGCGTGTAAGCTCGAAAGAAGAAAAGAAAAACAAGTGCGAGTATATGTATACAATTTTGTTTTGGAATGCTTGAATGTTTTACAAGTGTGACGCTCTGTAAATGTGCAAATATTAGACGAAAATGGAAAATGAGGTGAACTTGATTTGTTTATACTGATTTTGGTCTCAGGTGTGGTCACAAAGCATATGGAATGGAAACTCATTCGATCAATAGACTTTCTTCACGAATTAAATGTACTTATGTCGAGTATTTTCAGGAAGTTTTGTCATATTTGCTGCTGCTTATAGCAATACTACAGTCACCCACTCATGTGACAAGAGAAAGAAGTGACTTCAATGAATATACCTTCATTCTTTTTATTAAACATGCCCCAAAATTTCATTATTGAAACACAAAAACTTGTTTTGTTAATTTATTTTGCCACACCAGTGTCAAGGAATAATACAGCCTTTGTCCTTTTCTGGAAATCAGAGGTATTCAGTGTTGTAATTATTCATGATCCTCAGCACGGCAAAAATATTCTCGCCATTGTAATATTTTTATGGAAGCATTCCCTTTGTTTGTAAAATGTCCTTCAATATGGAATCTTGAAAAGAAAATTGATGATATTAATTTACGTTCGAGGAGGAATATAAATATTAAAAACTAATAAGTGCTTGTTCCAGCGGAATCATAAGGTTTAAACACATTTACTCTGTATGCAGGTCTTTTAAATTCCGTTTGACCAATTTTTTTAATGACTGACGGAACGTAAAAATGATATCATTTCTGAGGTTGCGTTAATTTCATTAAAATTTGAATTTTGTTTACCGCTCGTCTTGCTGAACTCAGGGCGATGGAATAACCGACATAGATGATTTGCTTTTCTCTAAAAAAAATTGTAAGTAGAAATGTTGAAATGCCTCTGGTTTAATTTTCTTTGTGCATTTTTTGTTTGCTGATCAGGCTTTCTGAAGAATACCCGCGGAGTTTCGAGAAAAGAATACGAACTCAAATACAGGAACAATTTGAAAAGAGCGTTTTAGAAAGTAATTCTTGAGAAAGGATTATTTCATCAGCAGCAGGGATTAAAGTTTTTGGAATTCATGTTGTTCCATCGCCGTTTCCTTCTTTTTTTCGAGGGATCAGCCAACGGTTGTCCTTGGAAAATGGCATTGATGCACAGCAAAAGTGAAATTGGGTGCATGAAAATTCCTGACCGTGTCTTGAGAAAGTTTCAGTTGATCCTTGGTGTTCGACAGAAACGGTGCCTCGTCAATTTTCGTACTCCATGAAATTTTTCTTCTGAAATACCGTAAACGAGACTGTGTTTATTTTTAAACTTCATTCAAGTACAAATTTGTTTTTGATTTCGGACAGATGAATCTTTGCCAGGGTTTTCGAATTAAAGGAACTTTGCTATTCTTCGTGGAGTGTATATTTCGTTGTACCTTGGATGAATATTTTTTTCTCTGGTAATGGAGAAGTCGGGGACTTGGGAAATTCCTTGAGTTTTCTCATATTTAATGGTGGGATGAATTCTTGAACTTGGTTAATTATTATACTGTTTCCAGCAAGATTTTTATCGGTATTGGACAGAATATTCTGTGCCTGGATCGTTCACGTTTGTAGTGAATGTTCGGTTAATTTTACTGTATAGTATGAATACGATTTTTATATATGTTGTAAGGGATTATCTTTAAATGGATCGTGGATTTCCGCTTATTTTCGCATACCGAATTTTTTGTAAAGTGAATATTTCTTTGTACTGTACTACGTTAATGATATATTTACTGGTGTTTATCGACAGAAAAAACAGCGATGCCTTAATGGTTGTATTACAAGTATTTTAGTGATCCGCCTTTTTTTTTTGTGAAGTGAATGCAATAAATGATTTTACTTTATATGAATAATATCTCTTTTTGACGTGTTGGAGAGAATGTTTCCCTCATTGTCGAATTCAATGAATATTCATTCTCTGTAATTCATGATGTATTGAATCGGTTGCATAATGCATTCAAGTAAAATTCCTGTGTGCCTTGGACAGACATAATTCCCGATTCTTAAAAGTTTCCCCCCATATTTCTTCGTTAGGTCAATCTATTCTATTGTTTGCACTGCGATTGAAAACTACTTTTTATCCTTATGATTTTAACCTTACTTTTTGAAAGTGATTCGTGGCGGTCGTTTCTCGGGCTTCCGCATTGTGAAAACACTGTAATTCAGTGATACAAAATTTTTGGACTTCAGTGCCTGACGAGAATAACTGAGAAACGTCGTCTTTCGTGGGTGGACATCCCATAGCCTGTCGATGATGAAAATCACTTTGGGTGACTTAGAGTGTGACTTTTCCTCATATTGAAGATTCGGAGCTATCCTAGTTGGGGAGCTATCCTAGTTGGGGGGACCCAGACTACTAGCTCCATCTACAATGAACAGTGCTTAATCCCTTTCACGCGCGCCTAGCCCTTGTACACTCCAATTCTCCAACAGCTCTGCTGTGCTGCCGGTGAGGTACGCTATCGTCAGCCTTACCACCAGTCCGATTTTATTCTCTATGCCGGTACAAATCCAACTGCGCATTTGAATTAAGATGTGAATTGACACTGGCACTGTTATTTCTGATTCTGCTGAGACTGAATTTGGGAGGCAGTTAGGTAAAGTTAGGTTAGGTCAGGTTATGTCAGCAAAAAATATTTCAGCCATACATTTTAAAATGTATTCATTGAAAATATTTTAGGTAACACAACCTGACTCGAGTTTTCTGCAAAAACTGACTCTGGGGGGCAGTTAGGTAAAGTTAGGTTAGGTCAGGATATGTTAGTTAAAATATTTCAACTATGGATTTTATATGTTCATTACAAATTATTTAAATTAACATTAATACATATTTTAACTAACATAACCTGACCTAACCTAACTTTACCTAACCACCCCCCAAATTCAGTCTCAGCAGAACCAATGAAACAGTGCAAGTGTCAATTCACATTGAAATTCATTTAGAGTCAGTAATGAATTTGAATCGAGAATAAAACGGACTGATGGTAAGGCTGACGATATCGTACCACAGGATAAACAGAACAGGGTTGTTGAATGATTGGAGTGTGTCCACCAAGAACGTTCAGTGTGCCGTTCTTAGCGACATCTATATAGACGTAGTTTTGCGCTTGGGTCCCCCCAACTAGGATAGCTCCGAAGATTTGACACAGGTAAGCCAAATATTCTCCATAACCAGGTAAATAGTTGATAAAAAATAACCAAAGGTATCTTTGCGACAGCTGCTTCGTTAATTTTAATGAAACTACGAAAAGCCCCTCACATGCAATGATGGTGCAAGCTAAGTGCAAATAATTCATACACATCTGCACTAATCCGAAAATGCCTTCCTCCTGGCACTTCAATATGCATAACATTGTGTTTTGAAATGTGTTCTGCTCCATTAATCTATATGCTTATCTGGGATATATATATTTTGTGTGCTTAGATCTCCTGGGCGTTTATTTTTGGAAAGGTTTATTTCATCTTTATGCCTTAAAAAGCAATGGAAATTCTATTTCCACCTGACAGGTATCCTTCAATGCGTGTTTCTCTGGATGTGCAGCTTTTCTGGTTAGACCTGATGATCTTGAAATCTTTCATAGTCTTTTTTCAATTGTCTTTGAAGTTTGTGAAATGGATTACATTCTTCCCAATTGAAGTGTTGGGGAAAATCAAATGTGGTCAACAAACTTCTGTGTGTAACCAAATGAGTATGTTAACTAAGTGTCCATATGAATTTTTCTTTAGATAAAAATGAAGTACAGTATTCACCAAAATGAAAATCCAAATTACTTCTCTCTTGGCATACTTTAATTTACACTACATCTATAAAATACAGTTCAAGAATTGCATTGCATTTTGATCAAATCTGAGAAGTACCAATACCTTTTTGGTAATTTGTATTGTATTGTAATAAAATGGAATGAACATAAAATTTAAAATGAATACTATGAGTAACTGCATGAAATTTAGATATTCAAATTATTTTCATAGCCTTTTTGTAAGACCTATGGAACTCTTGATAAGTGCGCCACTATAAAAGTAGGATTTTTCCTCTATAAAATTTGCACTGCAAGGAAACCTAAACCATGTAGTGGGTTGTAAAGTCTGGGCTAATCATTCTGCCCTGCTCTCCACCCTAAGACAAATACAGTTCCTTGAGCAGTTGACAGCACTCCTATTTTTCTACTAGGACTATTCCAATTATAAACTCTTGGCATCATAGAAATTGTCTCCTTTAACAAAGTAGTGAGATGCACAGTATTACAAAGCAGCCAGGATTACTGTATAGAGCGGATCTGACGCAATATACAAAGGGCACTGAATGTGGGTGTACAAGGCAAAGCAGTATAAGCAGGTGCAGGAGTGGGTGTTAACATGTACAAAGCAGTGGGACAAGTGGATACAAATCCAGGTGCTGTTGGAAGACTGCAATTCAAGAGTTATGCTGCAGTATAGGAAGAAAGTGAAGAACAAATTGTTTCTCTATAGAACTATAGTTCTTCCATAGATATGTTATGTAATGTGTGTAAAACAAATTTTATACAATGCATAAAAATTTAAAGAATGCATTGCACTCAAGTACATACAGTTTTCTCACTATATATGTTCTTCTACATACAGTACATTAGTTTTACCATTCACAAGGGTAATTTTCAGTTACTTGGGAATGAAAGTTGAACATAACATGGTCAAGGTCACCAAACTCCAGGTGCAGCATGAACCCCCACATATAGTCCTCAAATCTTGCATTAATGCTCGCATGAATACCATTAGAAATCCTCATAATTTTCTTAAAGCTTGACCACATGGCTTCAACATTATTGGTGTGAACTCCATTTCGACTGCATTTTGGAAATGAAAACATATGTGATTGTAAAAACATGTATTTATTTAAACATTTACCTTATTATTTGAGGAGTGGCTTATTATTTATGAGTGTGTAAATTGATGAACCTTTCAAATGCGGCACCTTTCATGGATATTTGTGAGTTGGCAGAAGGGTTAAATAATTTGCAATTTATGTTTAAAAACATTTATTATCTTATCTATATACACATGACAGCAAATACAAAGTAAAATAACATGGAATACAACACAACACAAAAAGACAAACAATCAGAAAGATGTGTACAACATTTACATCAAATAATGAACAATTAATCCCACCAATAAAAATTATTTTCCATCAAACTTGTTCCATACTTCTTGTTGTACTTCTCCAATGATCTGTACTTCTTCATTATGAAGTTCAAAAAGTGCTTGTTTCCTTGTCTCAGGATCTCTGGCCAATTCTTTTCCTCTTGCATGTAATCCACCTGCCTTTGTATCCTTTTTGAAATTGCAGTTTCGTATGTGTTGTAGTTCTCATGGAAGTGCAGCATCATGATCCTTAATTCTTTTCTCATAAACTTCTCACTTACTCCAAAC
This sequence comes from Notodromas monacha, assembly GCA_905338405.1. Taxonomy (NCBI): domain Eukaryota; kingdom Metazoa; phylum Arthropoda; class Ostracoda; order Podocopida; family Cyprididae; genus Notodromas; species Notodromas monacha. The sequence goes on from CAJPEX010003639.1 coordinate 9,840, forward strand.
ATTTCTGTACATACGATTTTGCACCTTTAAATTCTTCTTCAACCTTTGTGTACTAGGTAATGTTCAATTCCTTGTAGAGGATGATAGTCACATGCTCTTTTCCATTCTTCCTGTTCCTTTCCTGTTGTATCAAGGCTTGCCACATGATGCACCCTTCCAAAATGTCCTCATCCTCTGGTATTTTTGGTGATGCCCTTTCTGAAAATGTATGGAATGAGGGATTTATGGAATTTATTATAACATGTGCAGGAATTTAAATCATATCAGAACCATTTAATTGAAATGACGTACATTAAACAATAACGCAATGAATTGAACCAATTACATTATAAACAAAATTGAGTAAAATCAAAAATCTATTTGAATACATTATAAAATTAAATAATCCATTCAAATAATGTATAAGTTATTCACATACCTTTAAGCATTTCTGCTTTGTCTTCATCCATGAAAACCTGGAATTTGCACTCCCAGTGGATGTAAATGTTCCCAGAAAGACGCAAAAACAGAAACTCCATCTTGAATTTTGTGTCACCATCCTCATGCACTTGCATTTCACTTGCAATTTCACTTGCACTTGTGTTTCTTTTTTTATTAGGAGTTGTGGTTTTTTTCCGCAATTTCTTCACTTGTGCGGATTTATTGAAGACCTGCTGGTGAAGAAGAAGCAATAACACTATATGAAAATGACACTAATTCATTGCACATTAAATATGAGCTAATTGTTTCAAATGCCAATGAACACAGAGCGCCAAAAGATAAATGTTAAGTGATTTGTAACATCCACATGTCCTGCTTATATACTGTTTTTTTGCATGCAAATTTGCAACACAAATTGTTCAAGATATTGCCTGCCCCTCTATACAGCCATTCGCCTTGATGCCCTACAACAATGAAAAAAGGAAGATGCCACAACCCTATACAACTCACAGGATTTAAATTCCAAGAATTTTACATTTGTAACATGCACATGCCCTGCTTATATACTGTTTTTGCACATGCCCCTATGCCAATTACCCCTATGATGATCCTATGCCAATCACCCCTTCTATGTTTATAAACCCTCATCAGGGTGACCCCAACCTTAGCCCCTTGTTATTTGGGCCTCCCCCTGTGCAATTCCTTGAGGAATCCAAAACTGGATTGGGGAATGCGGCCAAGTACTGCATCAAACTTATGAAAAATGTATGGAGTTTCTTTTCAGATACTTATTTGAGAGAACTAAGGCAATCCCCATTCAAAGGGGCTCTGGGACAGATTTACAACCTAAAGAAAATCAAATTGCATTCCTGAAAAGGTTCTCCTTCAAGAGTAATTCTCCCATGGAACAACTTAAGTGGAGACTGGCCAGGATTGTTACCTTACATACTAGCCCCATAGATGGGAGTAAAGACCTGTGTATGTTGAAACAACTAGAACCAACCCTGATGGGTCATGTGTTAAATTCTTAGTAAAGAATTAGTCTGTACAGAATTTTGTGCCTCTTGAGGCTGAATCTGAGGGAACAGAAAGAAAGTTTTTAACCAGCTTTGGTGTGTGTTGCAAAAACAAAAGTAAAGATGAAAAGATTGAGTGTAATGCAAACCATTTTTATTAACAAAAGTTTCGAAACATGATTACAAAAGGAAGAATACCCTTCAACCAAAAGAAATCATTTCAACAGAAATTCAGCAACCCACTTTTCCCTTGCCAAAATGACTTGAGGGAATCTTGAAAGAGCCTTTATGTTGGCAAAATCCAAACCCTCCCCTTTCCCACACTTCCAAGTACATCTTCTGACTGAGCACATCATCCATCCTGAAAAGGAGAAAAAGGAACATCGTTAAAACTGTGCTTAAAAACAACTTTTTTCCTGACTCACTGTCTGAAGGGATCTTCTCCTGATCCAATAACTGCAGGATTGATGTGGAACAGTCCATTGTTGGAACACTCCTCTGGTCCCTGATCTGTGTAATGCAAATGATGAAGGCCTGGGGGGATCCCAGGTGCAGTTTTTCCATTTTCCAACCAGTAAGGACAGTTGCCTGCACAGGCAAAAGCCCCCAAGTTTTGTTCATAAATTGGGTCCATTCCAGACCAAAACAGATGGCCGCAGCATGAAGCTGGGCAAAGAAAAGGTATGCCCTGGTGTGGATGTGCCCCCAAGACAACTTTGTCCTCTCCAACCTGTCAAATGCAGCCAAATGATGAATTTGGGTGGGGACTGCCCACCAGCCCTCCTTTGAAGATCCTTGTTTTTGACCAATCTTGGTCCTCAATCCTGTGTAGAGCGCCATGTGGGAGGCATGCCCTGCACTCTCTCTGCCCTTCTGATTTGAAATGGGAACCCCATTGTTCCTTAAGGGAATTAAAGGGACCCTTTGAAGGTCAAGATCCATCTTTTCAGTTAAATCAGTTAAAAGTGTTACTTCCTGACCTAAGACTGGGGGAGCTGATGCTCCTAATGCCAAAACTGGTGCATCAAATGCTCTGGACAACTCATCAAAGTACCCATAAAGGGCCTGCAAGAAATGCCCAAAGTTGGGATACAGCCAGACAACATCAGGCTCTGTTAAATTTTTGAGATTGTTTGTTCCCACACGCACAAAGACGTGGATGAACCTGAAAGAAGAGTCCAGATGCAGATCATAGTAGACCCTGTTCCTCATCTCCTCAGGGGACACCACCTGCTCATCTGATCCAACCAGAGCAGCCCAGCCACTAAGCAAATACTGAAAGGAAAAAGAAAGAAAGAACAATCTTAAAGAAACTTCTGATTTGACATAAAAAATCCCTTTTTTATTGTTCTACCTGGAACATGTTGATTTCTTGACCTGCCAATAAATGTTCAAAATCAAAGACTCCATGAGTCGTTGCCTTTTCAGGCCTAATATTGTCACAAAAGGTTTGGTGCCCCTCAGCCAGACGCCATGGCACAGTCAGTGAAGTTCCCAGCAGCAAAACGCAGGGACCATTTCCAGAATTCTTTATTTTTGGCCCCTGGTTATAGCGATTTTGCGGAGACCCATAGGTATAATCCTGGGCCATGCAACCACTAACAGGTAGGAAGTGTTTTGAGTCCCTGTCGATTTTGTTGACCTTCCGTCCAAAATCCTTGAACACATTCTTTTTGTATGTAGTAGGGTCCTCTGGCTCAAACAGGCTACTTCTGAAGGGATGAAGATCATGCCCTGAATAAAAGAAAAAATCATTAATATCCAAAAGGACATTTTTTACTCCCAAATCTGGGTTTTTTATCCTGCTATCTAAAAAACTCACAAGGATTCATTAATTTGATAATCTCCTCCTCCAACTCCTCTCCAAAAGGCCCCCTTTTGAGGCCTCCTTTAACCTGAGCGGGGGAAACCTGGACTGGAAGGGTCATCTTTGTCTTAGCTTTCTTAACCAAGCTGCCTGGTACTGAGGATCCTTCAGCTGCAGAACTCCCTTAAGAATCCCATTGATGTTTGCTGCCTCTGGCTGCCAAATTTTCTGGTGTTCTCAGCTGCTTGAGCAAGTCCACTATAGCCTGCTTATTGCGCCTTTGTGTTGTTGCAAACTTGGCATCCTCCATCCAATATTCTTGTATTACTTCCACACTCCCCAGGAAGATTTTTGTCTCTCCTGTACTCCAAATCTGGAGATCCCAGCTGGAAGCCCTTAAAACAGAGGAATAAAGAAGAAATTATGTAATAAAACTCTCAATTTGTCCTTCCTTTCTAAGTCTTACTTAGAGTGCTAGAGGTGAAACCAATTCCCTCAGCAAGGAAGACCTGAGGAATACCACTTAAGGCACTCTGGAAAACACCTGCATGCCTTTCCATTTGCCTTCTCATGGAAGACTCCACCTGGAACAGCAAGTTTTCTTCTTTGTCATGAAGGTCAACTATAACTTCACGACACTACTCCAGCCCCTTGCGTTTGTCTGCCATCTCGTTTTCCTCCCACAAAAACTTTTGGAGAATGCGTTTTTGAGAGGATATATTTCCAGCATACCTTTGTGACTCCTCCTGGAGCCAATCCAATTCTGCCTTTAAGCCATCCTACCCTATCTAGGCATTCTTTTCAATTTCAAGAAAGGGGACAAAGTCCACCATCCTTTGGAGACAATGCTCTGACAATGAATGCAGTTTCTTTCCAAGGTCGACTGCTGATTTTGGCAAGATCGCTGAGGGTGGATTCTCAGGCAAGGCTAACTTTTCAGTTGGCCCAGACTTGAAAAGAAAAACGCAAGATCAACCGGAACAGTCCCACCCTTCTACTCGCAGATTCTCAATATACAGTAACAACAAAAATTCAATGCAGGTAAAAAAAAAGCACACATGTTCATATAAAAAAAATCACAAATTGTTTAAACACAAATCAACTTTTAAAAAAATGCCAACGCGAGATCAACCAAAATAATCCCACCATTCTAATCACGCAAATCTTAAGTGAAATTAAGCATAACCCTATGTGTCACTAAACGGTGTCAGTGACAGAAACACCGCACCCATCCTCCCCACCACCCAAATTCCAAGTGTTGTTATGTGCACAATAAGTGCTTGAGTTCCCAAAATTTCCACAGTGACGCCAACCTGAAGCAATCCATGAGACAGCATTTCTGCAGCCTCCTCAGTTGATTATTCCTGAGAGATGTCCCAGAAGGCTTCAAGAAGCCAGGAAAAAGGCTAAAAAGCAAATAGAGAAAGTTTATTTCTAGAAATTCCTTTTTGAAGGAAATAATTTTTGAAAGAAAGAAAGTGAAAAATATTTGAGAAAAATCATGTCTGACGTGTACGAAGAATTCCGTGAATTTGCGTGCCTCCCTGCTGCTCAAAAAGTGCTAAGGGCAGAGCAGAAGATAAATTATTTTGACCAGCAAATAGCTGCAGTACAACAAGAACTGGCTCAACCCAACACCACTGAGCCAAGAAAGCTTACCTTGACAAATTTGCAAAAAGCGCATGAAGCCGCAAAGAAATATTGGATGGATATCCATAAAGATCTCAGACCAACAGTGCAGGCAATGCAGGAGTCATCAGCCCTGCTGGAAGGAATTCAAGCTAAGATTCTGTCTCAACTCAATGAAAATGAGGCAGAACAGAAAAGAAGAGAATTAAACAAAATGATGGGACTGAAAAAAACCGTACTGAAAAAAATGCACCCAATGATTGCCCAGTACACGCAACGGAAAACGCAAAATTTGGCTATTCATACCAAGCCACAACCAATTTTCTTACAAACTTTTTACAAACAAAAACAAAGTCATAACGATGCCCAAGAAAATCAAATCAACAACTCAGTATTGCCCGCTGTCTCCCCCAATGGGATACTCATGTCCATAAGATCCACTGGAGGTATCCCCGTAGTATCCGTGGCTGGTATATGAGGCATACAAAGGTGTTGGTCCAGCCATGTCCACACCCGTTGAATGAAACCCCACTGCAGAAGGAAAACCAGAAAAAATTAGAAAAACAGCCATGAAATCATTTCTTCTAATATTCACCATTTCCGAAACTGGATACCAACATATCCGAAAAGCTTTGTACAAATTGATCAATTTCCTCCATCAAATCATTCTCATTTACATGAGCACACTCTTCCTGTGGTTTTTCCTCCACATCGTGCCTCTACAAAAATCAAAATTTTTTCTTTACAAACTGCCCTGCTATTCCTACCCCGAAGAAAAAAGATTGCAAAAAGAAAACCAACCTTTATATAAATCTGGCAAACTATCCAAATGAAGAAGACGACAATGGACAATATTCCGGATCCTCCACAAATAATGATAAGGAATGACAGTAAGGACCCATCATCCAAATCCGTCTCCAAAACCGCTTTGCCGTCCTTCACCTTGATTGTCATCTTGGGAATGAATGATGTCACCTTGGACAGCAAACCCAAATCCGATCCCGCAACACAATGAAAAATTGTTGAAATTTATGAAGAAATTGGAAAAAGTAATTACATGTTTTTATTCCAACAGGATAGCTTTGACGTATGGTGAAGAACATGCAGCAGAGAGGCCAATAATTAGTGGATATAGCAGCAGGATTAGCTTGTGCTGCAATTCACAGTGAAGTTTTGCTGTTTGAAAACATGTACAATTCTTACCCATAACTAACATTATTGAATTTTTCATATGTTCTGAAAAGATGGGAAAAACAAGGGACTGGAAAAAGTGATACAAGACAATGATGTGAGGAGAAGATGGATCCAGAAAATGTTGGAGGACCACCTGAACCTCACACCACCTAACAACCCATTGCATAAAGCATTGGGTAAAGATTTTGAATTACCAATTTCAAATTGGGATGGAGTTCTTTCTCTGAAGAATGTTCTCAAAATGGATACTACAAACAGCCTATTCAGCAAACCCGTATGTATAAAATACTTCAAGAAATACAATTTCCTTAATAATCATATGCAATACAATTTCAGGTGTTGTACTATGTCAGGATTGGCAAGAGATCTTGCGGAAATCTAAAAGTTACGGACTACACAGGCACCCAAAGGGTTCCAAAGTATGAAGCCAAAACATTCACACAGAAAATGGGAGACAAGCATGTTGTGGTTGTTGTTGGTGATCTCTTATTTACTAATGAGTAAGTACTTTGATGCATATACATTAATAAATTATATATATTCATGGAAATCATGTATATGCCATTTGTAGGTGCCAACAAACGTTTGTACTGGAGAACCAATCAAATCCGCTTACCAAAGACCAGCATGATCTGAAAGCTGAAGCAGAAGAAGTGTACAAACTACTGCGAAGTGAGTAACTTACATATCTGAAATTATTATTCCCAAATTGTTCATTGTACTGTAACAAATTTCTAATTATTTACTTAAAGGTGTTGCGCAGAAATTTGTGGAATGCACAATGCTGAGGAATCAACATGTGCAAGACGTTACAGCCTACGTTGACAAGTGGGCAAGGTTCTTCAGCTACAGGCACAGAAAAGGGAAATACAACGCCAGCAAGAAGCAATCGCGGCCATATGTTGAAAATGAGGAAGAGGAAGATTTCGATGGTGACATGACATCTACACCAGAAACAAATGAAGGAATGTTGTCCACTTTGAAGCCTTACTCAGCATCAAGAACACAAAATACATTGACTTCACTTGTTCTTCATCTTCCACATCATCACAATACATCAGGAAGACAACCTACTTCCTACAGGAACAATCACAGAGGAAGTGGTGGTGCAGTCATGTCAAGAACTGCATTATCAGGACGTGGATTCCGGACTCAGTGATGTTATTCACATATGTATTGATTTGTGACTCTTTGTGTGAATGAATTGATGTTCGTTTGTGAATTTTTTTTTTGAAGATTTGTATTGTATTGTATTTTTTGTGTTTTTTTGTGGTGTGTGTTTATTTTAAAATAAAGGTACAACTTCATTTAAATATATGCATTTTATTTAGTCATCATCAAAATCTTCATCATCATTGCCATATCATCATCATCATTGTCATAANAAAACATTTTATTCAAAGTTTTGAATGCCTTGAACTTCATGTTAGACAAATGGAATGATTTCAACCACCCCAGAAATGAATGAATTACCCAATTTACTGTATAGCACTTTTTGTGCATTTTTTCCATTCTGGCCCGCAAACTGCTTTACTGTTTGAATGTGGCCCTTGACCACTTCTGAGTTGGGCACCACTGAGCTACAGGCACAGAAAAGGGAAATACAACGCCAGCAAGAAGCAATTGCGGCCATATGTTGAAAATGAGGAAGAGGAAGATTTTGATGGTGACATGACATCTACACCAGAAACAAATGAAGGAATGTTGTCTACTTTGAAGCCTTACTCAGCATCAAGAACACCAAATACATTGACTTCACTTGTTCTTCATCTTCCACATCATCACAATACATCAGGAAGACAACCTACTTCCTACAGGAACAATCATAGAGGACGTGGTGGTGCAGTCATGTCAAGAACTGCATTATCAGGACGTGGATTCCGGACTCAGTGATGTTATTCACATATGTATTGATTTGTGACTCTTTGTGTGAATGAATTGATGTTTGTTTGTGAATTTTTTTTTGAAGATTTGTATTGTATTGTATTTTTTGTGTTTTTTTGTGGTGTGTGTTTATTTTAAAATAAAGGTACAACTTCATTTAAATATATGCATTTTATTTAGTCATCATCAAAATCTTCATCATCATTGCCATATCATCATCATCATTGTCATAAGCATCTTCATCATCATCATCCGCCGCACCCTCACCCCCTTTCCTGAGCAATGTAAGTTTATAATTACACTCCGGATTTTCACATACAAAATAAAACAGAGGCAACGCTTGATCAGGAAGATTTTCACCTGAGCTCACAATCCCGTTGGGGCCAGTTTTTTTTTGAAAATTAATGATCAGAATGAAACATCATTTAGTAATGTTGGTAATGTTGAAGCTTCAAGTTCTTAATTTAACAAAGTAAGGACCATTATAAACACTATATTAACGTTTCAAGCATTTTCATTTTGACGTAGTAATTTGGAAGCCTCTCATGACAATTCAGGAGTGGACCCAGTTAGTTCATTAAACATGTACACATGCATTCAAGAATTTGCTTCACTGTAAAAATAAAAGGCAGTGTCACCTCACACCTTTCCCAAGTGTGGCTGGGCACCCGTACCTTGTACACCTATATAGTAATGCTACCGCTGCATTATAGGACATGTTGTGTTGTTGGTTCAGTTGGCATTGCCGCGTACTCCAGATTGTGGGGACGCGGGTTCAAATCCGCAAAGGGCTGTGAATCATTCATGTATTGTCTGTATGCTTGTGTGTGTTTGAGTTGCCAGATTGTGTTTGAAAATTGCCAGGTTGTGAGTCAGTTGTAGCGTTTGTTTGACTGTGAGTGTGTGTACAGGAATTTGGGGGTCTTGAAATACGCAAAGCTTTTTTGCTGTCTGGACGCCGCGACGTAGGCCAAAGTAGGTTGCATATTGCAATGTAGGCCTACATTGCGGCATGCTGGTTGCATATTGCAACATAGGCCTACGTTGCGCTGTTGCAACGTAGGCGTACATTGCGGCATGCCAGTTGTATATCGCAACGTAGGCCTACATTTCGCTGTTGCAACGTAGGCAAACGTTGCGGCGTGCAGGTTGCATATCCCAACATAGGCCTACATCGCGCTGTAGCAACTGCGTCACGGCGTGCCGGTTGTATATGGCAACATAGGCCTATGTTGCAGTGTGCCGCTTGCATATCCCAATGTAAGCCTACATCGCGGCGTGCCGTTTGCATATCCCAATGTAGGCCTACATTGGCGCATACCACTTCCATGCCCCTTTTCACAATTTATTAAGGTACACATCCTGGGTGCGTCCAGAATGGAAGTGACTACGCAACCGTCAAGGACACATCCCCTGCGGATGTTTACACTTTCAAGTCCGGAAGTAGGGTCAACTGGCCACTAGTTGGTATGTGTCCATACAAAGTTGAAATGGTCCTTGATGCGTATGGGGGCGCAAAACGGTTTTCCTGGGATGGCGGCAACATTTGGAAATTTAAAACACTGTGATACTGGTCAATACCAATGAAAATTGAAGGCGGGCAACATTGGAAATTTAAAACACTGCAATACTGGTGAATACCAATGAAAATCCATGGCGGTCAAGACTTGGAAATTTAAAACACTGTGATACTGGTCAATACCGATGAAAATTCATGGTGAGCAACATTGGAAATTTAAAACACTGATGCTGTTCAATACCAATGAAAATCCATGGCGGGCAACATTTGTAAATTTAAAACGCTGTGATACTGGTCAATACCCATGAAAATCCACAGCGGGCAACATTTGGAAAGTTAAAACACTGTGATACCAGTATCATGTATTGTCTGTATGCTTGTGTGTGTTTGAGTTGCCAGATTGTGTTTGAAAATTGCCAGGTTGTGAGTCAGTTGTAGCGTTTGTTTGACTGTGAGTGTGTGTACAGGAATTTGGGGGTCTTGAAGTACGCAAAGCTTTTTTGCTGTCTGGACGCCGCGACGTAGGCCAAAGTAGGTTGCATATTGCAATGTAGGCCTACATTGCGGCATGCTGGTTGCATATTGCGACATTGGCCTACGTTGCGCTGTTGCAACATAGGCGTACATTGCGGCATGCCAGTTGTATATCGCAACGTAGGCCTACGTTGCGCTGTTGCAACGTAGGGAAACGTTGCGGCGTGCAGGTTGCATATCCCAACATAGGCCTACATCCCGCTGTAGCAACTGCGTCACGGCGTGCCGGTTGTATATGGCAACATAGGCCTATGTCGCGGTGTGCCGCTTGCATATCCCGATGTAAGCCTACGTCGCGGCGTGCATTTGCATATCCCAATGTAGGCCTACATTGGCGCATACCACTTCCATGCCCCTTTTCACAATTTATTAAGGTACATGTCCTGGGTGCGTCCAGAATGGAAGTGACTACGCACCCGTCAAGGACGCATCCCCTGCAGATGTTTACACTTTCAAGTCCGGCAGTAGGGTCAACTGGCCACTAGTTGGTACGTGTCCATACAAAGTTGAAATGGTCCTTGATGCGTATGGGGGCGCGAAACAGTTTTCCTGGGATGGCGGCAACATTTGGAAATTTAAAACACTGTGATACTGGTCAATACCAATGAAAATCCAAGGCGGGCAACATTGGAAATTTAAAACACTGCAATACTGGTCAATACCAATGAAAATCCATGGCGGTCAAGACTTGGAAATTTAAAACACTGTGATACTGGTCAATACCGATGAAAATTCATGGTGAGCAACATTGGAAATTTAAAACACTGATAGACAAGTTATGGTTACTTTTAGGTACCGCCCGTTGTAAACATTTAAATTTTGCGACACTATGACCAGTTATGGGTACTTTTAGGTGTCGCCCGTTGTAAACCTTTCAATTTTGTGACACTATGGTCACAATACCAATGAAAATCCACTGAGGACAACATTTGGAAATTTGACATCACTGGCAATCGGTCAATACCAATGCGCAGAAGCGTGCAACACTCACTTCATCAAAAACAGTTCACACAAATTCAACAGTTTTTGATGACACTGTAAGGCATGCTTTTGGGGCATGACTGCATTGCCCACCTTGATCATGTGAGCGACACAGGGCATGCCTGTGATACAGACGTCACTTGCGCAAACACAAAAAACTTCTTCACAAGGAAAAATGCAAACACTTTTTTTAAGAACTTGCAATCAAGCTGATAGGGTGGCAACCACCCCACCCAGCGGATGTATGCATCTGCGCACATTGCTCTGGACCGGTCACCTTTTGACTCTATCTGCGCAATGGCATCTGATGGATCTTTCTGGAAGAGTCCAGAAGAACCTCCTCATCCCCTGACGGATGATTCAACAGGACTTGCATCTTCAACGCTCCACCTGCGCAATACGCCAAACACTCCAGAAGTTTCTGGAAGCCGGCATAATTCTTTCCCTTTCAGGTTTGAATTTCCTGAAAAAAAACAGTCAATGATGATGACCCAGGGGTTCTGGGTCAAATGATGACCCAGAACCCAAACCAGTTGGTTGGTATTGCCTGTCTTGCCATCTGGTGGCAAGCCAGGTGAGACCAAGGGGGGTTTTGTTCTGGGTCAAACAGATGTCCCCTGCGGACTTGGAACTTTGCTTGGGATGACTAGATGTTGCTCCAAGCAACTTGGGTACAGTAAAGTATGGGGCACAATGTGGCATACAAAACACCCCATTGTCCCTGTTATTTTCAGGAAATTCAAACCTGAAAGGGAGAGAATTATGAAGCAGAAATGTCTGTGTCAAAATAAAAACAAGTTTCCCAACCCAGGAAAACCTAGCGCATAAACTTGGGGCGGGTCTGAAAAGGACTCTGAACAGATGCGTCCAATTAACAGTCCAACAAGCGCATATTTGTACATGTACAAAAGTCATGCTTTGTGTACTGGAACATGGAGCGTCCAATGTGGACATGTCCCCATTGGACAGGATTGGGAGCATAAAATGGACATGTCCACATTTCCAAGCAGTAGGACACATCAGAGGAAGACTTGTGCATCACAGGTCCCTAGAGCTTCCAGAATGGACACGTTCAAAAGGTTGAAAATTGGATGCATCCCGGCCATGTCCAGAAAGGATGGGAGTGATGGTTACGCCCGGCCCAGTGCTGGATGAACTGGCGCCAGCAAGGTGGAAGCATCACAAGCCAGTTGGGACATTTTGAAACTTAGATCTACATCGCAACATCCAAAGTACATTGTAATTTGGATGTATGGTACGACGTAGATCTACGTCGCAAGTTGTTTTTCTTGTAGCCAATGAAGTCCTCTTTCTGAGACTTTTTTCAAATTGAGTTTATCTTCATTTTTGAATTTTTGGCAGAATTTAACTCCTCTGCAACTGTATTTTTGACTGAGAGAAAGACTTCAAGTTAAATTTGAGATAAAGATGTGTTCCTTGTTTCTTTTTTCTCTCCTTTAGAGCAATATTCAACAACATAAGTAAGGACCTTGCCAAAATGTTCAGAGACTTTCATCTCTGTGAAATTTGCAAGGAATGAAGTTCAGGCGAAAGCCAAAAGAAAACTCTCGTGAACCCTTGTTTTCTACACGTGTAAGCTCGAAAGAAGAAAAAAAACAAGTGCGAGTATATGTATACAATTGTGTTTTGGAATGCTTGAATGTTTGACAAGTGTGACGCTCTGTAAATGTGCAAATATTGGACGAAAATGGAAAATAAGATGAAATTGATTTTTTTTATACTGATTTTGGTCTCAGCTGTGGTCACAAAGCATATGGAATGGAAACTCATTCCATCAATGGACTTTCTTCAGGAATTAAATGTACTTATGTAGAGTATTTTCAGGAAAGTTTGTCATATTTGCTGTGGCTTATAGCAATACTACACTCACCCACTGAATGTGACAAGATAAAGAATTGACTTCAATGAATATACCTTTATTCTTTTTATTAAACATGGCTTTTTTTTAAGCAAATCATCCATGTTGTTTCATTATTGAGACACCCCAAAATTTCATTATTGAAACACAATAACTTGTTTTGTTTATTTATTTTGCCAAATCAGTATCAAAGAATAATAAAGCCTTTGTCCTTTTCTGGAAATCGGAGGTATTCAATTTTGTAATTATTCATGATCCTCAGCACTACAAAAATATTCTCACATTGGAAAATTTTTTTGCAAGCATTCACTTTGTTTGTAAAATATCGTTCAATATGGAGCTTTGAAAACAAATTTGATAATATTAATTCACGTTTGAGGAGGAATATAGATATTACAAACTAATCAGCGCTAGTTCGAGCGGAATCACAAGGTTTAAACAAATTCACTGGTTATGCAGGTCTTGTAAATTCTGTTTTACCAATTTTTTTCCTGAGTGACAGAACGTTAAATTGATATGGTTTCTCAGGGTGCGTTAATTTCAGTAGAATTTCCTTTTTTTCCACTCGTCTTGCTGAACTCAGGGCAATGGAATAACCAACATGGATGATTTGCTTCTCTTAAAAAAAAAGCCACATCTTTATAACTTACGGAAACCAAATTAAAAGAAACAAGTAAAAGACAAACGACTAGTTCGAAAACCTTCTTATGGCCGCTTCAAAGGTCTTTTCTTCTGTTTGAGTTTAGGTCCATGTTAAACTTAAGAGCATTTTAGAAAGTAATTCTTGAGAAAGGATTATCTCATCAGCAGCGGGGATTAAAGTCTTTGGAATTCATGTTGTTTCGTCGCCTTTTCCTTTTTTTTTGAAGGATCAGCCAACGGTTGTCCTTGGAAAATGGCATTGATGCACAAAAGTGAAAATGGGTGCGTGAAAATTCCTGACCCTGTTTTGAGATGGAAAGTTTCAGTTGATCCTTGGTGTTGGACAGAAACGGTGCCTGGTCATGGAGTTGAGGAAGTTTTTGTACTGGGTGAAATGTTTCTTCTGTAATACCCTAAAAGTGTGCAGTGTTTTTTTTAAAACATTATTCCGATTCAACTGTTGTTGATTTCGGACAGATGAATCTCTGCCAGGATTTTTGAATTAAGGGAACCTGCTATTCTTCGTGGAGTGTATATTTTGTTGTTCTTTGTTTGAGTATTTTTTCTGTTAATGAACAAAATCGTGGACTTTGGAAATTCGTTGAATTTTCGAGTGTTTAATGGTGGGGTGAATTCTTGAACTTGTTTAATTATTATACTTCAGTTTCCAGTAAGATTTTCATCGGTATTGGACAAAATTCTCTGTGCCTGGATCGTTCACGGTTGTAGTGAATGTTCGGTTAATTTTACTGTACATGAATACTAATTTCATTTGTGTTTTAAGGCATATTATCTTGAACTGGATTGTCGAAGGAATTTTTGCATACCGCATTTTTCAACGAATATTTCTTTGTACCCTAGTACGGTAATAACATAGGTATTTGTGCTTAATGACAGAATGACTGTATGGATTTTCCAGCCACGGGATTTTTTCTCCCATGGCATTTTCTCCTGCACCCGGTGTGACATAATGGGGTAAACAGTTGAAAAAAACCAAGTGTATATTTGCGACAGCTGCTTCGTTAATTTCAAGCCCCTCACATGCAACAATGGTGCAGTCTAAGTGCAAATATTTCATACACATTTGCACTTGAACAAAAATTCCTTCCCCAAGGCACTTCAATGGGCATACTCTTGTGTTTTGAAATGTGTTCAGCTCCATTAATTTATATGCTTTTCTGGGATATATATATTTTTTGCTTAGATCTCCTGGGTGCTTAATTTTGGAATTTTTTTTTATCTTTATGCCTTGAAAAAAAAAAAATTCATTTCCACCTGACTGGTATTCTTCAATCGCGTTTCTCTGGATGTGAAGCTTTTCTGATTAGACATGATGATCTTGAATTATTTTATAGTCCTTGTTCAATTGTTTTTGAAGTTTGTGGAATGGATTACATTCTTCCAAATTAAATTGTTGGGGAAAATCAAATGTGGTCAACAAACTTTTGTCTGTAACCAAATAATTTTCATCGGTATTGGACAAAATTCTCTGTGCCTGGATCGTTCACGGTTGTAGTGAATGTTCGGTTAATTTTACTGTACATGAATACTAATTTCATTTGTGTTTTAAGGCATATTATCTTGAACTGTATTGTCGAAGGAATTTTTGCATACCGCATTTTTCAACGAATATTTCTTTGTACCCTAGTACGGTAATAACATAGGTATTTGTGCTTAATGACAGAAAAACTGAAATGCCTGAATGATTAAATTACAAGTATTTTCGTGATCCGCCCTATTTTTTGTGAAGTGAATACAATAAATGAGGGTACACTTCGATACTGCCCCCCAACTTAACCGTACAGCGCACAGCCAGGCACGGCAAATGCCCGCAGTATCCTCACCGCAAGTCTACATGCGTCATACAGGTGTCGCTCGAATAATTCAATCAACAATTCAAGTTTCATATCATTAATTCATATGATAATTAAAATGCCTTTGAGGAATAGGACTATTCAAAGGTTATCTTACGAATTAAAAAGAAGAAGATCTATATTGTCTGGGAACAGAAACTCAATCACAGCAGTTTTTCCGAAGTTTTCATAGTTCTTAATTGGAACAAAGATTCGATTTGATGTTCACCTGAGAATTAGAGGTTGACGTCCAAAAAATCCCTCCAACAAAAAGGTGAAGCTTCATAAATCACTTCAAAATCCAACTCATGCTGCAAGCAAACTTTTCACAGGACTAAATAAGTATATGACTCAGTCCTAATGACACTTACGTGCCACTTATGTTTCAACTTTGGAGAGTGTTGTATTTCTTCCAAAAATGCTTGTGAGTTTGAAATGGAAAATTAAAACGCGGAATGGTGAAAACCCTGTGATTCGTATGAGCTGGACATCAGTAATACTTAATCCCTGTCGTTGAACCTGGGATTCCTCCCCCAACATCAAGTACAAACTTTGGAAACATCTCATAGCTTTCGAGAAACCGGACCATCGAAGTCCCGAAATTAATATCCTATACTGGAAGGTTTGTTTCAAACCTGATCATAGCCGATTTGAGTGTTTTACCATCAAATTCTACACCAGCCGTTCACTTATGTCAACCCTTCAAAGGCTGCAGCTATGACATCTAGTGGTCGGTCTTGCCATTAATGGATGCCCGCAGTAGGTCGAAGTTGGGGGGCAGTATCGAAGTCTCCCCCAAAGTTTGATCGCAAATGTGTTTGTTCTTTGGTAAAGTCGGAAAACTTTGGGAGCAGTGGAAATTAATTTTGGTTTTGCATTGTTCTTTGGAGCTACATGGTTCTCCTTGAGATGTGGTTTTTCTTCCCTTTGAGGACTTGTATTTTTGTTATCTGATTTCGTGGTTTTTTATAATTTAATTTTACTATTATTCGGCGTGCGCCGTGGTTTGGGGCTTTCGTTACAGCTATGGCGGGGATTTCGTGTCAGTATACTACCGTCGCGCGGGGATTCCGTGTCCCGGGGATAGTGACGGTTTCCCGTGGTGAGTCTTTGAGTTGAAGTTTGCAATCCCGTCTCATGACGGTGAAAGTTTTTTCTCAATAATAAATTATATTCAGCTTGCACTATAGGATGGAGTTTAAATTTGTGCGTTGAAGTTTCAAGCTGAACATTGTTTGCTTCTGTTTCCGTCAACATGAGCTAAGGCTCGGTGCTCCTTTTGTCTATTATAGTGATTACTTGAACCCACCGACGAGTAGTATCCATCTTTCAAAGCTGTTCTTTCCTCATCCTGCTTGCTTTAAAAGCCAAGACACGCGGTTTCCCCTGTACTTGTACCACAGATTTGACAGGATGCGCTGTCGTCTCGTGAAGAGCAAGACTTGAGATAAACCACCACAGAATAACCACAACGTCATCGCGAGGATATCCGTGTGAGATCCGTGTATTCACTGCAGTACAGCTCTCATGCAAGACAAGCAGGAAGAGCACGAATGCGAAACCGGGGTGGGAAATTTTATTTTTCGTGTATAATGAGAAACTGCGGTGTGAAGGAAAAGGGAGTGTTTTCGTGGCTTCTGGAAGTTGAACTGAGCTCTTGCTTCTGTCGTAAGCTTCACTATACTGTACTTATCTCAAATAATCACATATATACTGTACGTTGATTTTTTTTTTTTACGACTGAATTCACGCTATACAAAAAGACGCGTCCTAACTTTTCAGCTCTTCAAAAACTAAGAATATAAAAATTCAAATTTGTTTACCGTTTTTATTATCCTTCCATGATAAAGTCTTTTATTTTGTTTTATACAAACCGCTCTGTAGAAACCCGATTTTGAATTTTATATTCGAAAATTCGCAAATTCTCAGGGTGAACTATTTCTCTTGAAGCTAAATGTATCCTCATGAAGAAGCAATAAGAAGAGTGGTCAGTAGTTTATATTTCAAGCAAAGTTAATATCGCAAGCAATAATACCAAGACTGCAGCATGCCACTTGCAAAACTTTTCACGGAAAATTACCGTATTTCCTTTCGAGAATAATCTATCATCTTTAAGAAGTAATGTACAGTACTGTACTGCTCGAAAACAGTGTTGAAAATATTGAATGCGATCAAATAATCCAAACGTGGAATGTATATGCGATTCGG